>MU006094.1:784751-1024028 GCA_010093705.1 Patellaria atrata CBS 101060
GGGGGGGGGGAAGGGGGGTTTCTTATCGACCCCTTTATCCAACTATGACAGAAAGAAAAACGCACAAGTAAAAGCATCCCCGAACTGTTCCGAAAGTGATATTTTATCAGTTCTGAATTCTCGGGATCGTAGCAACGGAGATCAATGCCCTTCCTTACTATACGTACCTCGTGGTACTTCATCTCCATCTTATTTTGCTTCGTGCTGTGCGGGATGCAGGAACGTACGTGGGATGTGTGATGAGGGGGCGCACGTAGATGGAAACTAGGCGTTGAATCGGGAGAGGAGGAAGAGGAAAGGGGGGGGAAGAGAGGAAGGGGAGGAAGGGCGAAGGGGGTTTCTTCATGGTGCATGAGGTAGTTCCCTGATGTGAAGTGATAGTATGAGCTATGAGTGGTATATGGATCAGGGGAGATTTTTTTAATAGTCATATATCGTTCTCAGCGACCAAGGAATTAGGGGAACACGGTGTTCTCTCTCTAGGCTTTGTTGAAGGGGAAGGGTTATGTGATATCTGAGGCATATTCCGGTTCTCTCAGTTGTCAGTTCCGAAGAGAGAAAAACCTATCCGCGGAGCTCTCTGCTGTGGTGTTTGAGGTGGGGTGGGCGTCGGATCGGTAGGTCTGGTTCACATGATGCTACTTAAGGCCTTTCAGTTCTGGATAGTGTTATTATTTTTACAATACCTCGGATTGGAGGTCGAAATCATCTCGCTCAGTACACCTATATCTCCATAGCATGAGGTTGATAATACGATCTGCTGTACGTTTGCTCACCACCATATCGCTACCATGAACTTTTTAGTTCCTCCCATACCTCTCGCTGAGAGGGGGACGAGGACGTGAGAGCGCGCTCCCTCATCAACACCATTTAGTTTCACTACCAGCCCGTGACGCCTATGCACCCAGTTTTGACCCGTATCCCGAGAAGACAAGTAGATATAGTAGAGCAAATTTCCCTTACAGATGCCTATTCCGCTCCCTACACAGTCCGAAACCCCTGGCCCACACTCGGATACGAAGGATAAGAATACCTCTTCGACCTCCTGCTCGACGGAGAACTCGCAAGGTCCTCGAAAATACGCTCCTCATTAAAGCTATTCTTCTTGACGACCGACTCATTCAGCCCGATGCGTGACCTCGACCTTCTCAAAGACCGATGGCGCGGCTGTTGGGGTGGTGAGTGGTCCGGGGTACGGGGGTGATGCGAGAACGATAGGGGGAAGGAAGATGAGTTGTTCTCGATGAAGACGCGGACGTCAATGGTGTTTTCCGAGGGTGCGGAAAGATGGACTCGCTGATGTTTCCCATTGTGATGCTGGTTCGGACTGGTATGGCGCCCTTGGGGAGCTCTTGAGTGGGCTGTGACCCCTTCCTTTGCATGATCTTGTGGACCAGCTGCCGGATTGGTTTCTACTGGCGTTGGATCCTAATACGAACGTCAACTGAACAGACCCTCCAGAACTTACTCAACGTGTCGATAAATGAGGAGATACATACTTTCATGGAAAAAGTAGCCCCCGGTAGAGTCACAAAATCCTCTATTGCCAAATTCGCAAAATTGAATCCCCTAGGGTCATCAACAGGGTGGAACTTCTGGCCAACCTCGCCGTTAAGACTGAGATAAAACTTATGAAAAGGCTGATATTTCGATAACCCTATCCACCAGTCCGGGTAATGTCCAAGGAAGCGACTTGTTATCTGGGGTTGAATCTCAATATCCAGCACTGCATTAACCCTATGAGATTTCTGGACCAGCATGACAAACGTAAACTCTCGTGGGAGGCCGGAGCGCTGAATGAGGTTCTCCTCGAGAGACCAGACAATCTTGCCGTCCTCCACGTCAAAGGCTCTACCATAGGGTGATCGCAAGGTTCGCGTAGATCCTTGGATTCTCATCATCTGATTGATTTTATAACTCCCCTGAACGCCCCCGGATGGGCTTAAGTTGGCGGATACGGGTGTTTGTGAGATTCCGAGGGATCCTGCGAGGTTGAAATTCCACTGGAGGGTTGCTGATGAGATAGCGCCATATATGAGATGTGGTGCATGGCGAAGGAAACGTGGGCTCATCTGATTCTTGCCTTTACTAAGCTTCGGTTTTTCGAAAGAAGAAGAATTCGTTCGGGAATGAAGAAGTGTCATGTGGGGATCCGCCAGGTTGGGGTCATTTTGAACACTTATCGAGATGATGGCTGACTTAAATCTGTTGGCCAGAGAATGTGACGGATGCAGAACGAATGAAACGGCAACAAAACAGACATAGTCAAGAGCTTGCTCATGAATGCTGGGGCTATCGTAGTAGCCACTTTGCAGACGGTCGACATGTGCTGTGATGTAGGCCCCACCTGGTAGATTTCTTTCATAGATACATTGATGATTGACCAAGAGACGTTGATCTGGTGCATTTAGGTCCCGCGGCTTTTGCTGGAAAACTGTCATAGCATGTGGTTGGGCCACAGCCGACGAAGATTCAGGTGGAGCAACGGCCCGTATACGCTCGAGAAAGGAAGCCATGATTAGATGATCGAAATGAGAAATATTGTAAGAAATAGTCAAGTTCAAAGATGGTCTTGACTTTGAAACCAGAACTGTAAATGAGTGGTTCATACAACTTTCCCTTTCCGTAGCCTTTTATCACTTACTCATACTCATAAGTAGTAACACAATCATCTATACAGACAGCTTCATAAGCTGTAAAGGGTTTGTTGGAGCATAAGTTTTCCTCTGGTATTATTCTCTGATGAGACTTAGATATCTTCAAGCCTCGAACGTGCACGTGATTCTGACCTCCCGATGCGGCCTGATCTCAATTAACTTGTAAATCTGTTTAGAACAGTGACTCTACTTTCTGTAAGAATTTCAGAGTAAGCTGGACGGCTATGATCGGTTTACTTCTTGAAGCGTTGGTCCACTAATAGATTTGATATTCGCGTCTTGCCGGAGGACGAGGAGCGCTCCAACTTAGACGATAATGTTTGTAGCGAATGAGCGCAAGAACCGAAAAGATCGAGCAATGATCTCTTCGTATACAGAAGTTGGTCACCAATCTACGTGTCGCCAACACAAGGGACGGCGTTGGGACGCGTGGGACGTTAGTTGTCAATGATGGTGGTGGCAGCCCATGTGGTTGGGAAAGTCGAATACGGAAGGTACAATCTGTGGCCTTCAAGATGCCGATTCCCCTCTAATGCGGGACTGGAGTCAGTCTACTCGTGAAGTCTCGTATATAGGGTTTCCTGGCACGTCTGGCTACAGTACATACAGTACGTCTTGCTCCTGATCTTCGCAGGAATATGCGGAGGAATATGCGGTCAAGGACGAATTCGGAACGAAAAGCTGTAAAAAGCAAAGGATAAACTTGACTTTCATGCGATACTGTACGAAGCGGTGGGGGGTTTTGATAATGGTGATGAAGTTATTGAAGGGTTCAAATGGAAGGGGTCGAGCGATGGATGATAGTTTGGCGCAGGGGCCGTTGTACGGCTTCTTGGGGCTTGCAGACTTGCAGTTCACAACTTCCAAGGGTTCCAAGGGCTCCCAGTTCACCACCTCAGGATCGAAGCTAAAGTAGTCCGCACGGTTGGGGGGAAAGATTTATTCCTTTATCAAGTACAAATACGTTAGTACCTTAGGTAGTGGGAACGCAGCACCGGGGTTCTCTGGCCACTGCGCATCTTTGGGCCTTGAAACTTGGGAGAATTAAGTATTCTGGGTGGTCAGTATGCTTCTTACTAATCGTTCCTACTGCCCCGCCTAAGCACGATCTTTATATCGCGAATTTGCCCTGAATTAACCGTAAGAAACATGTTCAGTTTCTCCATAAACTTGACATTATAAAGGATCGCCTTATCAACTTCCAGTCCTCCGGAAGCGATCGGAAAACAACTCCGGTAGCTAAAAGGTAAGTACTGTACTGTACCAGCCGTGTTGGTTTCCTGGATGCATGTACCTGTACCTGTACTGTATATAAAAAACTAAGAGGTGAAAACAACAATGAATGAATCATGAAAATGAAAATCCGTAGCCCAGGGCGGGTGATGCCGTTATCCCGGGAAGCCGCATGTCAAGCCCCCGGTTTCCCATTTCCCTGATCATTTGCTGAAGAGCGATGGGCCTAAGCTTGAGCGAATCGGGAGCGGGCCGGACCTCAAAGTAAATACTTTATCCAAAACTGTCAAGCCTGTCAGCCACGTCCTGCACGGTCACAAACTCTCCATATCACTGGATATTTGTTCGAGACCCATATCAGCTTGGGACTCTTGTCCGTCCATTTTGTTTTGTTCGCTTATGCATTGTCATGCCGCAGCCATGTGGTCCTGCGGTGCAAATTCCAATACTCCGTCCCCTCATCACCTGTCATCATCCGAGCGTGGATAGTTGCCAGATCCACCCTATTCTTTGGGACGTCTTCCTCTCGACCCTTACAGGAAATAACATCTATCGTCGCTTTCTTTGCGCTGCAATCTTCTCGCATATTACTGAACGGTCTCTTCTCACCGAGTGCTTCATCAGTAGCTGCTTCGACGTCCACATTGTCAACGCCGGTGCTAACTTTGCTAGTCTGGCCTTCGGCATCCTTTCGCTTGGAATTGGCTTGCCTCTTCTTTGCTTTCAAAGCCTCAACTAGCCGTCTGGCATCAGTAGAAGTGGCAAGCCGCGCTACAGCAGTCCGCCCATCCGGTCTGATATCAAGGTATACGAGCTTCAGATCCCACCTTGTTTCTGCATAATCATCGCGGGTTCTCTTCCAAAACCAATTAACTGTGCGAATAAGAAAGGAGCGAAGGGTAGACCTGTTGATGTTGGGACGAAGACCAGAGATAAGAACGAGGGTACTATTGTCAGTCTCGCGTGTTAATACTTCTGTCCCGTTGTCTGTCGGGTTTTCTAGCGGGCCCTGATTCGGAGATTCCGCCGATCCTGTACGAAGGAGCGTTATGTATTCTTGAGTGCGCCGAGTATGCTCGTCTCTACCAAAGTATAGTTAGCATGGGTTCAAGATTGATTCATTCGGCCCGAAAAATCCTCCTAGAACTTTGGAAGCTTCCCCGCATGCTAGAGCGCATGCTGGCCCGCAGGAAATCCTTTGCCTTACTTGCTCAGTACAATCCAGTCGTCTGGCCAGCCCAGCTTCCGTACATCGCATTCAGCGACTTGCTTCCTCAATAGCACAAAGGCATATGCCACATGCGGTGACCAAATTTTTTGAATCGGCAGGTATGCCTTCCGAAATCCTTTTGCTTTCTTAATCCACCACAGTACCTTAGCTGGAGTAGTACATAACATCGACAGGTGAGGTTCGATATAAACTGTCCGAGCATTCCAGAACTTGTTGTCTTTGGTTAGTTCACCGTCAGGTTCACCACCAGCAAGGCTTTGTGCCATGGACCCTGGAATACGGCGAACAAGGTAACCATCTCTAGAATGTTGAAGTTGCGAATGGCCTTTGAGATTTGAGATCAATGCTTGACGGAATTGAACCTGAGAAGGTATTTTGCGGAAAGTGGTTAGATAGCTATGGGTCAGAAGAGCAGAGAGGTGGATGTATCCTTCTTCTCCATTGATACTTCGTTGATGTGTCTCTAACCATTTTCTACTGTCCTTGTCTTTGTATGCATAAGTAGCGAATACCAATTCGACGGCACAAATAAGCTGCTCAAAATATTCTGTGTCTTCTTTCGTGAGGGGAGCAAAATGTAGTCCTGATGGATTGGTATCTTCAATGCACTGTCTTTTTCGAGACGGTCCATTTTGGCGGGTAGTACTAGACTCTTCAATGCATCTTTTCCTTCGAGGGAGTTCATATTGGCGGGTAGCATTGAAGTCCTCAATACATCGTTTCTTTTGAGGCAGTTCATCTTTATGGGTTGTGCTAGAGGACTTGATCGATTGCTGTAGAGGGGTTGAAGACAAGTTCTTCTTGACTGCTAATTGTCGTGGAATGAACATTGCAGTACATTCAAAGAGCCTAGGTCTGTAGATCAGTGTTTATATCCCGAAAATTGTAGCACAAGAGAACTCCATGTGGGCATTGTAGGTGACGGGCGATAACTATGACACGTGTTACTTTGGCGAATGGAAAAGCTTGCCCATAAGGAGGTCCTTTGAGATAGAAATCGTGCTCTGTTCATTCCCCTGGGGATTGGTCTTCCAAGGAGATGAGGCCAGTCTTGTCGTTTATGATGGTGAACGTGCGAAAGCTCCAGCCAGAAGACGCGGCTCGCACAGACCACATCGAAATTCCGTCACCTTCCGAACAGAGACGCCTTGACTTCCTTAGCCTAGCCACAAAAGAATAACACAACACAGCATTGACTACGCAGCACATAATGGCGAAAGAGAAGAATTTCAATCCTGTGGCCGCACATCACAAAGCTGAGAAAGCAAAGAACCTGAAAAAATCTAAAGCGCAAGTCGCCGCGCAGCGAACCGAGAAGCTAGCCCGCCGCAACCCGGAGCGAATACAACGCCAGATCGATGATCTGAAGGCGGCACAAGAGGCTGGGGAATTGCGCCCTCATGATAGACAACGGCTTGAACAGCTAGAGAAGGACCTGAAGGGGATCAGGAAGGCTAGAGAGACCTTAGGGGATAAAGCTCCTCAATTTTCAGAACGGAGAAATGGGGAAGGGGAAGGTCAAGGACATGGAAGAAATAGAGGAAGAGGGGGTGACAGCGTACTTGGAAAACGACGTCGAAGTGGGTATGGCGAAGAAGGCGATAGTAGCGAGACGGACGAAGATGTGCGAGATATTCCCATGCCGCGAGACACCCCTCCCCCACTTCCCCGACGCGAGAAACGCAGCAACAATCCTAATCTCACACCATTAGGTGTTAGTCCAGATGGTGTGAGACTTCCCCACGCTTTACCTTCGAAACCGATAGTAGAGTCCAAGACTGTATATGAAGCGGCACCCGTTCACCGTGATCTACGGAAAGAGGCCACGCGGTTCGTGCCAGCGGCTGTTCAAGTCAAATTTAAGGCAGCTCGTGGTGAGGGACGCTTGCTAGAGCCCGAAGAGCTCGAAAAATTGGAGCAGGCCGGATACAAGGATGCGAAGAAGGCAGCGAAGGAAGCAGAAAAAGAAGCAACCTTTTCAATGATGAACTTTGCAACCAGCAGTAGGCGGAAGGGAGAAGATATTGATTTGGAATCTGAGGAAGCAAAGTTTGAAAGGGAATTGATGGATGTTGAGAAGGACCTAGATATTGCGAGGCAAAATACCGCGGATGCGATGAGAAGAGATATTACCGGTCTAGTGGACGAAGCTGAAAAAGAGGCCGAGTTTAGCATCATGGCAAGGGGTATAGACAGTGTAGAAGGGGAAAAAGGTGAACGTTTGGTTGAAAAGACTCTCGACAATGTTGGGAAACCATTTATGGTACAAATGGAGGACGCTTCAGATGAGGATCCATAGATCGAAATTCACATATTTTAACAAACCACAAGCCTCACTACAATGTTAGATTGCGGCCCCAGCGCTGGTTTGTCGTTGAGAAATTATAAGTCTACCATACCCAGGAAGAGTGTGGCTGCAGATACTATGACAAGTGACTTCACGTATACGACACATTTCACATTTTACGACTTGAGGTACAATCATTAGAGCCAATAATGCTTATAATCATTCCATAGGGTATCTAATATCGATCTTTATGCCGCCCTAGGTGTGTCCATCACCATGAACATGAAGGAAGAGGTGTTTCCCCCATCATATCAAATCCGCCAAAGGACCCAGACGGACGAGGAGAGGAATTGGTGTGTGAAGTGAAAGAGGTCCTCAATACAGTCCACACGTCTTTGAGATGTTTGTTTTACTTCTTGCCTTGAAGAGTATCGCTGATACCTTGAGCGGCGTTGGCAACAGTCTCTTGTGCGGAGGCTAAGATACTCTGGCCCTCATTGGATGCGTCATCCTTGCCGGAGCGGGTGCTATCAGCCATCTTCTGAGAGGTGGACTTTTGACTCTCTAGAAATAAGATGTTAACAAAGGCAGATAGGTTGAGGACGGCGAGAAGATGACATACCAGGCTGGATGGCACCGGCGGCACGGTCATAGAGACCGGATGCTGAGTCCTTGGTTTGGTCAAGGGTGCTCTTTTGGCTATCGGGGGTGACCTTATCGGAAACCTAGCGTGCCATTAGTCCAGCCACTACTATCGAAAGATTGAGAAAGGCTTCATTACCTGGTCGGAGAGGTTCTTGCGGCCGGTGTCAGACATGTTGATTTGAGGTGTGAGTGTTTGTTTGTTGGAAATTGATTTGGTTTGTGTATTGAGCTTGGGTACGGATGAACAAGATGTTGTGTTTGTGAGAGAGGAGAAGAAATGTAAGAGTAGTGTGAGGTTTATATATCTAATGGATATGTTTATTTGGTGTTGGTGACGACTGCCTACCGTTTTGCCCCTCCCCTACCATAGAAGGCAACCCACCTACCTAAGGACTGTATGACAGTTGCGTGACGTAACCAAGCATGAGCCGGACCTGAACTGATGAGTGACTCTGGTCGTGTGTTGCGTTGCGTCATATTCAATGTACCTCCTAACAAATACAACCAAGAAGCACGCCGTTTACTGGATGAATCTTATGGAGTGCACACCTCGGTTGAAGGGAGAGGTAAAAGGGATGCATATTCCAGTGATCACCGACTCCATGCCTTTACAAAGATAAGTTAAGGCACTGTAGAATCACGGATTAGGAAGCCTATTTTTCGTTGAGTGACAACGGAGATTGGTACCTTTTGTATGAGGCCGCGGAGGTTTGCACGGGCAATATTACAACTAGACTCGGAAGTAGCGTCCTCACTCCGTACCTACCTATTAGTCGACAACTTCTTTCCTATCTAAGGGACACAAGCTCAAGTGGAGCAGTCGCTTTGGCGACGGGACGGGAGCATCTTATGCAAGCATTCGGTACGATTTCAACTCAGGTACTCAAGTATCATTTTGAGATATAAGTATTGCAAACTCAGTATACAGTACTCAGTTACGAGCCTATTGAGCTATTCTATGAGTCCTTGTATTCATGAATTAAAGAAGACTAAGGTGAGGACGTAGAACTTCGAATGGAAAGGGGAGGACCCAAGAGTTCCTCTCATAACCCCGTGTGAACGTCACATGTACCCCTAAGGAAGGTGAAATCCATTGAGTTGTGTACAAGCGAAAATGATCTAAGCGAGAAAGAAAAGAAAATAATGAAGACCGAAAGAACTCCATTATTCACATGTCTGAGAGGTATGATTTAGGAGAAGCAACGAATCAAATGGACTGGACCGCCGTCCCTGTAGATCCTGACCGAGTCCAAGATCAGACCTTGACATCCCACCCGATCATACAAGTAAGCCCAGGTAGTTTTCTAGCTAACGCTAATTCATAAAATCGCCGGAAGCACGTCACTTTCACAACGGAAGCGGATTTCGACTTTGTGAGACCTTCAACGCGTGGCTCATGTTTTTTAAGGTAGGTTAGCACTAGAAACTACGGTACCCTAGCGTCATGTGGCTTGCAGCCCTAAGATCGAAGGTAAACACCTCATCCTTTCGCGTTAAAGGCCAGATCGGAACATAGCCCGCTTAACGTCACACGCTCCAGACAGATTCTAAATCTTTGCTTTTGTTCAGATTAAGATGCCTCGGTGGCTCCGTTTGCATGGTTGGCTGGCTTGGGACTACGATTTCGAAAGGATTTCTTTGGGTTCCCCTTTACGCTCACTCACATATCCCTTAGCGTCCACGGCGTCATAGCGCCTAACCCCTATGTTACTGTATGAACTATGTGACACGGCCATCTGTAGCATAAGCTGTAGACCTTACAGTACATCTATAGGTACTTTAGATTTATCAAACTAAGTAGGTGCCTTTTTCGGCAAGTCTGAAATGACCCCACTATGAGAAGCCTTCTCCTCTTGAGGAATGTGCTCGTGTTTAGGGTTTCGCCTCAAGGCAAAAGGCCGAGCATATAGCCGTTCCTGGTAGACAGGCCGTTATTTAACAGCTTATGCTCCGATATCATCGTGTCCGTGTCCTATAAATTGCTCACTCTTTGAGTTGTTATTCGACGAAAGATCAATCTATACGTGTCTTTCCCCAAAGCTATTCCTCGGACTCCACTAAATAGATAAGTGCATACGGATAGAAAACATACCTTTACACCTGGAAACCCTTGGTAATACATTCATGACGGTCTGCCTATACAACGATTGTATGTTTACGTGAGATAGAAGACGGCTAGGGAAAACGATAACGTCCGCCGTATAAATGCTTGGATCAAGGTTCATGTGTTAAATGATCGAAATTAATCAATCCTTGGATGTCCAAAGTTCCGCTATCCTGAGGATCCTATTTGTTAGATTGTCAAGAGTAGTCGATAGTGCGGTAAAAAAAAAAATAACGAAGAATCTCTCAAACAAAAGTGAAACAAGGTGAAGGTCTTATTAACTATTTCACTCGTAGGATACAAGGTGCCGTAGAGAGTTCCCGCTTTATAGTTCTTAGATGGGATAAAGGTGTCCAATTTTCCTAAAGACTGATATAACCTAGAGGGACTAGCATCTAGACTGTCTGCATATGAACTGTATGGCTGGTTAAGAATTAGAGTTGAACGAAGGTGGGGGATAGAGAAGGATGGGGTGGTGCTCTCGTGGGTTTTGTAAAAAGCTAGAAAGGGGTTCACCTGAATGTTAGCAGGAATATACTTCCTTCCTAATGTAGTAGTGTTGTGAAGAGAACTAACAGACAGCTGTGAACTACTTCCCCAGACAATTTCTTCAAGAAGGAGAATGCTCTTCTGCTGTACTGTAAGTGGATCGAAGAGAAATCCGTGATTCTGCAGGCCCAGAGGACACGCGTGGTCAGGACCGACCTCTCAGGTTCCAAAACAGCATTGCTTTTCCTCGATCCTTTTGAAAGAAGATAGAAACGAGTACGTCTCACAAAAAGAAAATACGTGCTCGAAACTCTAGACAGAGAATACGGAAAACAAACTTTCACAAGGCGCACAGAGCGAGGTTAGTACTGGTTACTACCGTATTTTTTTTAAGAGACGTTTCATCTGCTAAGATCGCTTTATCAAATTTTTTGTTGGGTGCATAAACGTGAAAGACTATACCACGGAGGAAAAACTTTGCTTGAGATATTAAACAAGGATGATAAGTGGTACGAGACAGTGGTACAAACTCAATAAAATAGGCTATGATAGGTGCCCTTGCCGAAAGTCGAAAAGGTGAGCACTCCAGGATCTCTTTTCCAAAAGGGTAAACCTTACAGGTTGGTGATAGAATAAACCAAACGTTAAACATGCCAGCACCCAGAATGAAGTGATAAAAATAACGAGGGTTGCCTCCTGTCAGTATTACAGTCGGTGTCACCACCATGTCCCAGTATCTTATTAGTTATCGAAGCGTGGTATTATTTGACTCTGAGAATGATCTTAACGGCCTTATGCAGTGTGCTTGCAACCTTTCTGGGTTTCCTTGTGCCGGGAGCATCCTCAATGTCATGGTCTAGGCTCATTTACAGGATGTAACCCCATTTCCTAAGTAGTTCGGAACAGCTCTGCTCGAAGTCCAATACAGACTAGGTTCAACGGGATCAAGTATATCTTGGAGTCTTTGATGGTCAATAGGTCGATGGAGTTGGCACTGGAGCTGGACCGCGCCTCACTTATGTAAGGCTCAGGAGGAAAAGAAGAACTTTACAAACGCCTTCGGGTTTCGGAGCGACGATGGCGTTCATCCATTGCAGTATGCGAAAGAGATATCCTTGAGGTGTAGCCTATCTGCAATAATAGAAACCCGTGGATTGCTTTTCATGTGGACTCAAGACAGTGGCAAGGAAAGGGAAAAGTTGTTCACAAGAGAGACTCAATATGCAAAACCGCTAAAGAAAACAATCTGTAAGGTAGCCTTGCTTGTCGAACGCCGTTCTAGGATTAACTTGACGATGCATTGTTTGAGATAAACAACAGCTGAAGAGTGATGACAATCATTTCCAGTTGGTGATGTTCCCCCGCTGGGTGTTTCAAGTTTGAGAGTGGCAAGGCAACGTGGATTTCATGAACACATGGCGATGGCAAAAAGCACGGGATAAAAGCAAAGTGGGTAACGAATCCTTTCAAAGCTTTCAATCTCCTCCAGCGCGCAACTCCAGTAATCTGGTACTGGTAACAACCGGGAAGAAAAAGCAGATGGCGATTTGTAGTAAATCTAATATGCTGATCACTTCCCCGTCCCGACCCTCGGGAAAAATTCCAGAGAAGATCGGAGACAGCGAAGCAACACAGCGTCACGCCTTGCATATCTCAGCTGTCATTTGGCCACTGATTAAATGATACGCTGGCACGAGTTCACAGGGAAAAGGATAATGGAGAGATACTAGATAATACGGAGTAAAAGTAAAACTAGGTAGGTAAGTAGCGATACAAGGAGGGTACGCCTAGTATCACAGATGCTGTAACCCGTATAAAGTAACTTTAAGTTCCCCCGTATGCAACATAAGTACCTCAGAATGCAACCAAGGATGCAGGAACGGGGGGCTTGTTCTAGCACCCTGTACTGCTAGACTCGGAGGTGTTTGACTTGCTGCATGAAACAGAAAAGAAAACAACATGACTATACAGTAGTACAGTAGCAAGAAAGGTTCGGTGAATTAATAAATGATTTTGTTACAGTATGGGTTCAGGCTACCTAGTACTCCAGTCAACTTACAAACAGGAATTAAGGAGAGGGTTGCTGACCTTCCCTTGCCGGATCCGAGGTCGCGCATATTCCCTTGCTATCTTGTATATTCTTGTTAATATGCATCTAGTCGTTCCAGCATTCTAACAACCTTTAAGGCATCCCTCGGATGCGGTCATTCTACCCGCGTAATTCAGGCTATCTAAAGGTAAAGAGACGAATGTGAATCCCTCATAGACTTAACACCCCTTTTACCCCAGAAGACCCAAACCTTTCAAATAATCAGACACCCGGCTGTTGGCGGCGGAGAACTATCCCGCTACAATGGGCACCAATTACATCTTATCCTACAGGGGGACTTTATATTTGGTCAAGCTTTTCGTCATCCGAAGACCAGTTTGGGGTCTAATTGTGTGGAGAGGAGAGACACCATGCACGTCGACACTCGACTGTCAACTGTTCTCTCGGAATAACTCACAACACACCCCTAACCTTCGAAGGGGCTCTGGAATCCAAATACGATCGCTGTATAGTCGGACTAGTCGCTTAATCCAGCACTCTGGCTACGTCTACAGCAAGACCCTAGGACCTGACCTGCTGATAACCTTCCAGAGGAGACTAGAGCGAGGAATGATGATTCGTTTTTACAAATTCTGATAGCAAGCTAACAGTTTAGTTCAAGAGTGATAATCCATACCGATAGAGGGCAAGAAGACCAAGAGCGATTGATCGTCCAGTGTGAGATTATCATTACGAGGGAAAAGAACTGGGAGTTATTATTATCACTCCTACCTTACCTTAAGGTAGAACTACGGAAGTGTGGAGTATGTTCTTCCGTACAGGCTGGCAAAAGCTCGCACCTCAGCGCCATCCGCGCAAGGCGAAGACCACGTTGATGTCGCAGGATTATTCCCATCACTGTGTATGCCATGTGACGATCTCACAATCCTGCATATGTGCCCTTATTATTTCCCATTTCCCCTGCAAGTACGGCCAATTATCTTGCGAGGATCGGATTACCTCTGGCCTATCAGGCTATCATCAGGGAAACAAGAGCCTGCGTGCTGGGTGTCAGAAAAAGCAATCGTCTCAAACGCTGCGTACAGAAAAGCAGCGCCAGGAGCTATTTCTGGAGCGGTTAACCTAACGGACGCCCACGATTTGCTTTGATGGCGCTGATGGCGTACCGGTCGACTTATTACCTCTATGGGCCATGACGCTACCGGACCGAAGTGCAAAAGAAAGGAGCTCGTTTGTTCGATATTATTGACAACCTGTAAACGTTTAAGGGAATGATCTGTACAGTACACTACATGGTAATTTGCGTGTACAACACGGCTAATCGTCCTTTAGATTACTCCATACACTCGCCTCGTAACTCCTGATTATGAGTAGTTCCAGTTGCTTCCGCTGGCGGGTTCAGGGCATAAGGCTGGGAAAAGGTCTACCTCCATACCTCGCTGTTCCACTCCTCTTTCAGCACCATACGGAATTTTGGAAACCTCCGATATGACACCGACAGGCGTTGACATAGGTTACGGTGAAATGGACGCTAGTTTACCAGAAATTCTCGCATTAAATGGTAGTGACCGAGCTCCGTTCACGAAGCTGGTTAAGGTAGGTTATTCCTTGCAAGTTTCAACCCCTATGCTCCTCCACAGTACTGGTAGACTGAGAATCCAACCCTCATTCCAACCCTTAATCCCTTATCCTAAGCCTCGTGGCATGGCCTCATCATGGCATCGTTTTGGGCTTGCTTGCATGCATGGGTGTAATTTTGGTGGGGATAGTGCTTCGGCCCATAGCGACATCCCGCACACCAAGGTC
This sequence comes from Patellaria atrata CBS 101060, assembly GCA_010093705.1. NCBI lineage: Eukaryota > Fungi > Ascomycota > Dothideomycetes > Patellariales > Patellariaceae > Patellaria > Patellaria atrata. The sequence goes on from MU006094.1 coordinate 799,254, forward strand.
ACCAACGAGATACTAGCGCATCCAGGAGTTTGAAAAGTTGACCTTCCCATATGGTAAAAGATCGGCTCTGATGAAGCCAAGTGAACCAGGGCCTTGGGCCAATCTGACGCCGCTCTTTGTTGTTCTCTCACGGGGCATGGCCTTGGTGTATCGAATGTTATTAAGGAAATTTAGGAGTCCCTTCTTTGCATTCGCCACAATGATAAATCGTCGTCAATAATGAGCAAAACAAGGCAAGATACGTAAGAATTTCAAGCCTGCACTTGTTTTCCTTTCTTTTTCGCTCTAATCCCAATCTTACAACTCGACCCTGAGCACCGGTTCATGTACGTTACTGTACGTCTTTAACAACTTACTCGGAAATTCCGAGGCTTCCCACGGCTCCCTAGTTCTAAGGTACTCCTGTACTCATCACTCGCATGGTCCCCTTCCATCATACTTCTCCCGCCTTCTGATCCTCACTCTAGTAGATCTTAACACTACAATAGACCTTTCCTCCACTCTCTCTGTGTTACCATTGCCGTTTCTTTCACACTAACTCTAAACCCTCCTATCAGTCTGGTCTGACTCGTTACACCTAAAACCCCTACCTTTCACTGATCTCTCAACGGCCCCCGCTTGCAATCTTCCTATGTGAAGGGCGGATCCAAGTTCAACTTCATCTTGATCATCGTTAGGGAAGAACTGTCCGTGTAAATAGTACCCTTTCCCTTCACACCAATCCAGATTTCTGGATCAAATCGTATGCGGCTATTTGACGGGACTTCGCAAGCCACGTTGTGTTGATGCGGGACGGCCCATCGGCTCCTAGATTTGCGTGTGTATCTGTTTTCTCGACAGATGGGACTGGCTTTTGAATCATCATTTCTATGGCAGTTGGACCACATCGAAGATCTAAACCGAAGCGAACGGAGGAGAGTCCAGTATCTAGACGTAAAGGGACTAAAAGAACCGATATCATCAGCGGCATGACCTTGGATCGCGCTTCGCAAAGTACTGTAATGAAAGATCTCGAAGTTGATTCTCCACCTCTTGAAAATGAGGCCTCAGAGCAGCATCACAGAAATCCACTGGATCAGGCAACTACCAATGCATCATCTACTAAAAAGCAAAAGTCAAATAAAGGAAAGGCACCGGCAGACTTACGGCGTTCACTTTCAACACCGCACATGCGTGGATTCCCAGCATCGGAGACGGATTTATCTTCACCCACGACGGAAAAGAGGAGAAACAAGCTTGGCTATCACAGGACATCTGTCGCATGTGGTAAGTTGATAAATACCTGGGACTTTTTTCTACTTCAAGTACAGTTTGTTTGACGAACCTAGGACATTGTCGAAGAAGAAAGATAAGGTGTTTACTTGCACCGAACGATCCTCAAGGGCGCTGCTCAAATTGCATTCGCCTCAAAAAAGAATGTAATTTTTATCCCGTGGAGCAGCAACACCCAAGTGTTCTTCGACCACAGGTCACGCCAAAACGTGAAGTGCTTTCATCTGCTCAGCCCAATTCAACTCCGACATCCCCTCGTCCTTCATCTACCATAGGATATGATCGCATTGATGATTTCAGTTCGTACTCACAGCTCAAGGAAGTGGACAGCCACGGCCTGTCACTCCCATCATCTGAAGAAAGTCCGAGCCCCGCATTACAAGGGAACACTGGTAGGTTATATTCATTTCGCAGAAGTCAGGGGTTAACGTGACAATAGCATCTTTGCACCATTCGATATATCCCTTTCCGGCGCCACTGGACCATCAAAGTTGGGCGCAGGCACAGCTGAACCATCCTACCTCGGCGCCCCGAGAAAGTCCGGAGAATATGTCACCTACCGGATACTGGAGTCCGAATCAGCCTGTCACTTCACATTCTTTTTCTAATATGTCCAAACAAGCAGTGATTCAACCTGCTTCCGCATTGAATGCAAACCAAATATTTTCATTCGCTCATCCAGGAGAGGCACATGGTTGGATGCCACCAACGCGTTCGATGTCATATGGCCAGGTAGAAGGCCTATCCCATAGCTACCCCATGCATCATCCGAATCCGGAACTTGTAAGATCTAGGCCATCCCCATTCCCTCACACTCCTGCCCTAGATACGAGTAGTAGTTCTGTAACTACTCTAGCATCTCTCGGACAACCTTCTGGAGCATTATCTGCGCCTGCGGGCGCTTCTGTCATCTCACCTTATGATTATCAATCAGGTTGGGTTCCATATGGCGGACAAAGCCAATCTAGCCATATTCCTACACAAAGCCCTATGTCCTTCGGATCCCAGTGGTATCCGGATCCATCACAACAGCTCGAAAAGGTAGATGAGGAACAACTATCATCCGTTCCGTACCACTACTATCAGGATCCTCATCCTCACGGTTGAGGGGACTTTCTCTATCTGTTATCGTTTACTATTGACTCCATTCACTCTATTTGCCGTATAATGAGCAGGGCCACCATTCGTTTCTCTTCCTGACGAAAGTCAAAATCAAGGGGCAACAGCGACCAGTCTGAGGCCACCGAGTTCCAAATCCTGCATACCCCAGGATCTATCGTTTGTGGAGATGTCGAAGATCGACTCGAACTTGGCGCTTTAAGACCGTCAAATAAACAGGAAGAATGCAGAAATTTCTGCAAGCGACATCAAATTAGCCCTAGTTCAGAAGGCAGCGAGAGAGGTTGTAGCGGTCACCGGTATGTGACCTTGTAGATGTAAAAGTAATGATTGATTCCAGCATGATAGACATGTTTATGGAGCGTTGTTTCCCCAGGAGGCATATAAGATCAGAAGTTTTGAGCCTCGCCTTATAGAGATTGGTCATTTTTCAATGAGCAATAGAGTGGGGCCATGAGGAACATAAATTTTTATTTTCACCTAGCAGAACTTTCCTCACCAAGCTTATATTTGACATGGTTGTAACCAGCTACACACTTCCTCTGGTCTTATTTTTGACACTTACTGTAATGATCGTTCATTGTTATCTAACCCCTATTAAGTCAGACGTTATCATCCCTAGTCGTAGAGGAACAGATATCTGGACATCATAGCATTTCACAAGGGCAGTTTAGTCAAAAAATAAACGATCTAGAGACCTATATCTTTAATCGGTGTCTCTGGAGTATGATATGGGAGTACGTAATAAACCAGACCAAAACTCCCTAACAGACGAGACTTCCATGAAGCACTTCGCCGGCGGCTTTAAGCCCACTCCCAAGGTACATACCCCGACCTCAGTCATGTACGGTAATATAATTTAACAACTGCCACACTACTGGGAAATGCTAGGTTGCATGAAGATGTAAAGCATCCAGCTGCAGACCCTAGCAACAACAGGCAATCTACTCTGTATCTAAGGACTATGGAACTGTCAGTTGCCATATTCATGATATGATACAGATATCTCTCACTGTCGGTCTATTTTGGCCCCAAGCTCCGTAAGTTGTCGACCAATCCCACATAAAGATCAACATGTAGGCAGGTCAACAACTTAGCTGAAACACCACCACACTCTCCCAGACGTGCCGTTCCGACAACGGCTGCGGACCACCCTAGTCAGGGTAGCTTACTATAACAATTGCCGTTTATAGATATTTCTTTGTAGTTTGTCATCCCACGATCTTAATCCCTCAACGCATACCCGGCACCAGTTACACGATCTATTTCGGTCATGCCGTAAGATATAGTTTTTGTACTACTCTATCTGGTTGCGACTATCCTCTCTTTTAAATCACTGTGGGGTCTTTTATCATTGGTTCTATCTGAAGCAGCTTGCTACTGTCAGTCTATAAACACTAAACCTAGCATCATCACCGAGGTTCTACTACGATATGCGTTGCAACCAGTCCCACAAGTTCCGATGCAGAGTGATGGGCGGGGACAATGATATGCCGTATTATGGATTCACTGGTCGTTGCTGTCTCGGTCCCATTATGCCCATGTCTTCCCTTCGCTCCTGCCGTTGAGCCGTTCCACGCTCTATACCTTCACCCGCCTATCTCCGTGAATTTCTTATTGCTCTTATCATGCCTAAGGTACCTTAAGGTAGGTTGTCGACAGAGAGAGTATCGAAGCCAGCAACTTATGGATCACTCCTTTTCTTGATGTCTACTTGCTCCCTCTCTCCCGACCTCCCGTCATAGGGAAGACCTATAACTTTTCTTCATCATCAAACAATCTATCCCTTTCCCTCCGTTATGAGTTTCGGAACGATATCGTCTCTTGTCAGGGCTAGCCCGTCTTACCATGCATCAGATACTCAAATATCTGACTTTCCGACCCATTCAGAGGTCTCTTTATTCACGTTCGGTTCGCAACTTCCCAGTCTTCTCCGTAGTCACTAAAAATAAAGAATGAGCGTGAAACTCTACGGCTTTGCTCTGATGCTTGGATCGAGGTAGCCAGCTACTTCTCCACTCAGCTCACTTCTTGACGTGCTCCAGTGGAGGTATGTCTAGTCATACAGAAGTCCACAACCTAGCACCTACGTGTCATAACTCTCCGACTTAACTGAAAGTCAATCCACCATTTATGTCATATTGGGGTCTTTTCTTCTTCCTGATCTCCATTACCTTACCGTCCTCCCAACCTTTCACCAGTGAACTATCCGTTACTGGTGTCTCAGGGGTACCATCGAGGACTAGCAAATTTGACATTGAGTAAAAAGCTATTGACTACAGAGACTTGTGTGATCTCATCGGCGGATTTGACAACACACAGCGCGAATCCAATACCCCTATATTTCCATCAGTGAAGTTGAGTACGCCTATTACTTGCGCCTTCTTTGGTTAAATGGACAGGCTACAATGAATCTTCGTTTAACCCGATAGATTCAGCGCCTAATCCAAACAGAATTGGAGAAGTGGAGGCGACAATTGTCAAGTTTCACGTAAGAATAGTGCCTAGTGGGAGCAGAGTATTGCCCAAGGTGGGAAGGACATTCCAAACTCACTTGGACGCTCTTCAGGTTCGAAAAGGAACCACTTGGTTCAAGGTCATATTTGTCAGTAATCATGTTATCCCCAGTCGTAGAAGCAAGGACAAAGAATAAGTTGACTCATTAATACATGAAGACATTAAACATCTTTCCCTTTCGATCCACTGAGTCCACTCCCTCCATCATTCGTATTTCGACGACATAAACGCAGTATGACAGCGTCTAGTCCCCATCTCCAGTTTCTCACTACCTTAGAGACTTGAAACCGAGCTTTGGTTTCTCTTAATCCCCTCACAGTATCCCACATCCTGTCAGCTTTGTTGAACTTCCCATTGCTACTTAACCCGCAGTCGGCGAGATGTTTGCTGTGAAACTATGGCACATTAAGAAAAAGGTCAAGGATAATAGATCAAAGTTATGGAATCAAGTGTATATTTGCTCCCATAGGGACGTAGAGCATTATGGAAGCAAAAGTAATCCGAAAATAGCGGGAACGGTTCTACCTAAAGGATCTTATACCTCCGTACACGTCTGATTTTCCTGGGTGAGGGCGTACCTTCTCCATCCTCGAGCGTTTCTTCCCTTTGCGGAAAGAACCCCCCTAACCGCACTTTCCCAAACCGATCTCCCACCTGCACTTTATGATTTCCGAATCTCGCTTGGCACTTCGAATTCTCACGGGCGAATAGCCTAATGGTAAAACGCGGTACTTGTATCAAGTCAACTTCCTGCGTTGCAACTGGTATGTGGGTGTTTCCCCCGGTTGTGGCTGCCTAAGGACACTCACTTGAGATTTCAGAAGGAAACGAACACCATGCATTCTACGTTGAGTTAATTCGCCACAGAAAAATCAGTTCACCTGGTATTCTGGGACCCTTCGGGGTCTTCTTTTTGTGTTTTTTTTTTTTTTGCTCCATGGGTCACCCACCCTTCTTTTATCTGGATACACGTGCGATTATCTAAAACTACTTTACAATAATAAGTTTCTTTTTACTCTCTTTTACTACTCGTAGCTTTTCCTTTCTTCTCTTTGAGTCGTTCTTTTTGTAGATGGGGGTAGATGAGGTAGGATGACTTCGCTGTAATTACGAGGGCGCGTCCTTAACTCTGTAAAAGCCCTATATGAAAAAAACAAATCAAGACGAAGCTCACAAATAATCTATCTTTTATTTCATTGATGATCACTGGACGAAGAATAAGAGAAACTAAATGCGAAAGCGACGCCTTCTGTTCCGCTGGACATGATGGCCAGATTAACCCAGAGAAGCAGTTCGAAGCAAACCTTTCATGATTGAGACATAACGATAGTACGTCATGTACCTAACACTATATAGATAAAACTAGACGTCTAAATAAACCGACGCACTCAAGGCATTGCGACTGTGAAACACGAAGTTCAACGCCGACTTCCTCGTTCCGCATACCCCTTCGAGTGACCAAAGAACAGAGCAGCTGGTGTCCGAATCCTTCGAATTGTTTGCTGACCTCGAAGTGTGGATGTGCGTACAGAGTTATGAAGAGATACGTTATGAGAAGAGGTTCCACCATTGCGGAAAAGGAGATCTTGGTTCTTGGGATCGATGCATCTCAACTCTATCTCGCTCGGATCTACGGCTAACCGGTTGCGGGATAGGCAAAACGCACGGCGCCACCGCTGGGTCGGTTCGCACTATGATGGCGTACCTAGACCACGAGGATGCTTTTTGTGCTTTGCTGGCGCAGTGTCCAGAGGAGAATGGTCGCTGTTCGAAAAATCCTGCTTTGAAAGGGGTGGATGCGCATTCTGGGAAGCGTGCACAATCATCACGGCATCAGGAACGGTGTTTGAGCTAAAGTGAATCTCACATTAGCTTACCCACATACTTTTTGATCGACTTAACAAGTCGGCACGTAGTTTAACTGTACCAAATTATAAGTTTTTTGTCGTTCAATCATGAGAAATCAGAATAACTAATCCACGTCGATTCGGTCTCGAGCCAGCTGAACAGACATCTAATAAACTGACCGATGAATGCCTTTGCTCATCGGATGCTTCGTCTTATGCCTGTTCTTATGTTGTTCCCCTGCACTTGCCTGCTCCTTTTCAATGCTGACTGTCCCTGGTTGCCAGGCCAATATATCTGTCAAATCAGTGTCCATCACCGTCTCGGTGACACTTCAGATGTCGGAGATAAGTCGATCCAGCAAGTCCATGCTCATTACTCTCACGTACTTCATCCCTTAGAATCTCAGTCTTATCTTCGTTCGGAGGTAAAGCGTAGCCTATGAATCTCTGTCAGCATATTCGATAAGTATACAAGGTGTGATAATTACATACTTGGTACGATGTATTGCCTTGCACGTAAGAGATTGTTGATAGAGACTTGTTTGACATGCGGACACTTCCTTCTAAAATCCTTCGAAAGGTAAAATGTAACGACCGGCAAGGCAGCATTGTAATCTGCACTAGTTGATCCTTCGTACTGCTCTCTGCCCTTAACGTAATTGTGGTCCCCCTTTTTGCGGTGAATATCGCTAATGCATTCGTACCATCCTGTGGTCTCCAGGGATCGACTCAATAGTCTAGCATTCGCTAACGCATTCTCCATGATAATCCGATAGCCAGTGAAACCTAAGTGTATCAGGTTAAAGTATTGTGCAATGACATGTGCTCCCGGGCGAGAGAAGTTCAACGTGTAAGACTGTTCTGTTCCCCCTGGGTAATGAAGCTCGAAAATCAAGTGTTTGGGAAGGTATGACTCGTCCCGCCAGATAATCTAGCTCACGCCAGCGTACACAATGCCGAATTTGTGTCAACTTGCGTTGATGGATTTGACTCTTGGAAGTTCGATGTTCCATTTAGAGCCTCCCGCTTTAGCATGCGTGAATGGCGCAATAAAGCCTCCAGAGGCCGCGTCAACGTGTATTGGAATATCGACACCTGTCCTTTTCTCGTACGCGTCCAGGATCTTGGATATCTCTTCCACTGGTTTGAAATGACCTGTATACGTGAAGCCAAGAATTACAAAGACTCCAATGGTATTTTTATCGATTTTGTCTCTGACCAGATCCGGATCCAGTTGATAGTGGCTTTCGGCACTTACAGGGAGTAAACGAGCCTCTACTTCAAAGTACCTAGCAAACTTTTCGAGCGTTACCTGAGCATTCGCGCCCATAATGATGTTGGGCTTGGACTTGTCTTTCCCTTCAGCGTCTCGCTTTTCCTGCCAACGGCGCTTCATTGCTAAGCCGCCCAAATGAACGGCTTCTAAAGAGCCAGTTGTATCACTACCGATGGCTGTTTCACCTTTCTGCACCCCCCATAAGTGAACCAGAATGGAAATACATCGAGCATGAATATTCGTCATCGCGGGATATTCATCAGCATCAGCCATATTTTTAGAGATGTTTTCCATCAGCAGCTGTTCAGCTTCATGTTCCATGTAAGTTCCGACAAAGCTCCACTGGATAGTCAGTACCGACTCTTAGCGATTTCATGTGAAGGCGATTACCTTACCTGGATAAGTTGAGATTAGGACTTCCGTCCAAATCCAATTCATCTTTCACCAATTGATGGACCGCTTCAGCGGGCGCTCCATCGTGCGGTATCCGGAATTTGGAGAGCTCGCTCGCACTGGCATATCTGCTAGAGTAAGGAGTACTGTGCGAAATTGCTTGGTTTGTACAGGCCCGATGGCGTTGGCCGGGTGAACTTGCTCCCAGTCAGCCTTGATCTATTTCCAGAATGCTCTTTCTTTCTTTCTTTTTTTTTTTTTGTTTTTGGTTGATGGACTCACTCACTCAACTTCTTCATAAGTCCGTCAGGGTCAACATGTCGCGCTAGGCCTGCCATTGTGCTGTTCTCAAAGCCCTGATTGTAATCAAATGTCTGATTAGAGCTGTAGTTTCAGGTTCGAAATTCAACTCGAACTGATGTGGATATAGTTTTATAATTCAAAAGCATTACAGCGACCTGACGTAACTATAGCGAACTTGCCCAATGCTTGTTTGTATGACCATAACTCATCATATAATGTTGTATGTAATCAAACTTGTGGACGAGGCCTCAGGAAGTATAGCTCTGTGGCAGCTGTGGAGACGATAAAATTTAGGGAGCCACACTTTTTTCCAGTTGCGAGGAAAATAGTGTTTTAAAAAAAGCTTCCTTTGAGATCTGCAACACCATGATCGGACCAACATACAGCACTCGATTTTCTACGGTCGTTAGCGTTCCCGTCTAATCACGTCTTCATTTTAGAATTAAGCCAATCCGGTATCAAAAAAAGAACGCTCTGGATGAATAACTAGCTGTAATTTTGCGCTGAACTGTGCCTGTAGGATGCACTAACGACCGTAGAAAATCGGGTGCTGTAAATATCCACATTCGACGAACTGTTCGCGCCGCAGAGCGATATGATTCTATTCCCTTATTCTAAGCGGAGGGAGAATTAAGCTTACTCGCAATGGAATGGAGCTAACGCGTAGAACTTCACGTGATTAAATTAATATCATGTGATATAAACTCACGTGAAAACGGGCTTTAATGCCAGTCCCCACCTTCGGATGTCGGAGCTTCTTCGTCAGCCGGTGGATCGTCATTGTCTTCCAGGTATTCCCCCAGACTCAGTGCTGTGACCGCGTCAGCTTGAAAGCCTAATGAAGATAAAGAGACTGCCTAACTCCTAACAGCTTTCACAGATTCATATTCGGAGTTGGATTCAGATTTGATCTGTCCTGTACAATTCTATCACATCCTGTATTTCCAACGTTCATAGACTTCACCCCTCTTGCTCTAAGAGTTTGCGGTTCATCTGATTTGCTGATCTAGGAGTGACGCCCAGAATAGCATCGTCATTGACTTGTTGCATTTCATGATCACCTTACTTTTGTATAATTGATCCATTGAACTCCATCTTCTATCAACGATTTACTTGCTCAATCAGATAGCAAACATGAGAGTTCTTCACCTCGTTTCCCTGGCCCGCATAGGCGTGGCGTTCGTGATCCCAGATGAGGAAATTCTCAGAGACGTAGCAATCGAATCCCACCATCAAGTCAACTCAGTCTCCGAACAGGTGCCTTGTGAAGGAAAGATATCCAAAGATCTTCAAGATGCATTCCACAGTGTTAAGCAAGGCTCCACCGACATTATAGATGATGCTCTCAGCATGGCATCGGATGCCAACGATGCTACGTCCAAAAGCGTATATGAAATGGGCTTCGATGTCGACTCGTGGCTTCAAAGTTCCCATGAACATATGGAGGTAGAGACGGACGAACAAGATCATCCTCCTCATCATAAGCCGCACCATCCGCCACATCACAAACCAAATATGACGGTATACGAACTTATCTCGAAGAGCAAATATACCACGAAACTGGCTAAACTCATTGACGAGTTCCCGGATCTCGTCGAAACATTGAATGGAACTGCTGCCAATTATACAGTTTTTGCTCCTACCGATGCGGCTTTTGAGAAAATTCCGGAGCATGCTCCAAAACCGAGTAAGGAGCTTTTGAAAGCAGTGCTGTCCTACCATGTCTCTCCAGCGTTTTATCCAGCTGGACGGGTTCTATGGACATATACAATTCCCACCTTGTACAACGAGTCGGATCTGGCGGAAGAACCAGTACCCCAACGTCTTAGTATAAGTTTTGGTCTGGGTGGCCTCAAGGTCAACTTCTATAGCAAAATCATGGCTGTCAATATCGTAAGAAACTTAGGCAATCTTATGGTACCTTTACTGATTTCTTTTAGTTTGGAACCAATGGTGTTATCCATGGTGTTGACCATATTATCGTTCCTCCCCCGGATACACTTACTATTCTGTCCTTCTTCCCTGGCGAATTCAGTACTTTGGAACTTGGTCTGACCAAAACCGGTCTTCTTGATACTTTGAATACGACTGCTCACACCGGGGGCACTTTTTTTGCACCCTCAAATTTTGCGTTCAAAAAACTTGGACCAAGGATCAACGGATTCCTTTTCAGCAAGTGGGGTGAGAAATATCTAAAAGGATTGCTCAAATACCACATCGTTCACAACCAGACTCTGTATTCAGACGCCTTTTATACGGTTGATACCACAGAAGCCGAAGTCACTCGTCCACCATATGTCCATGTGAGTATGAGGTGCGTTATCTATTGTTTCATTATCCGCTAATCTTAGAAAAGCTTGACCTTCCTACACTCCTCGAGGATCATTCTCTTGCCATTGACCTTCTTCGCCGTGGACCTTTCATCACTATAAAGATCAATGGATTCAGTACTGTCACCGTCCATGATGGTGTTGCGAAAGACGGTGTTATCCAAGTCGTGAGCAACGTGTTGGTGCCGCCTAAGAAGCTTTCTGGTTCCTCCGAGCCTCAGTTTTGGACTGGTGAGGAGATGACGGTTGAAGAGTTCAAAGCCCGTCTTGAACCGTTTGTGTCGGATGAAAGCTTCGAATTGTAAGGGTTCGCCAAAACGGCCTAACCTGAGTATGGCATATTGCTACTGAAGGAAATGCTTGAAAACTAAAGTTAAGGATGACTGTGAGGTGACAACATTAAGTGAAACCAGTACTATAAAATATAATCGAGCACAATACATTAGGAAACGGAATGGATACAACATTACTCATATGAAAGTACTTCTCCTTTGAAGATTTCAAGCGCCTACTCATACAGTACAGTAGATCTCCGAGAGTGAAACTTTGATACATTCTATTCATCTACCATGATAAGTAGTAGTAGTCTGGTAGGTGAGTAAGAAAAATGAAGTATATACTCGTTTAGCTGCCAAGGGAGTATGTAGTAGGCGGACGATGTCGGATGAAGACATTCGAGTGACTTTGGTAGATTGCAAGACGCGCCGGCATCGGCGGCACGAACCGTCGCACCGACTATCTGCGTGTTTACCTTATTCCCTTGTCCTTACTTGACCAGTAGTCTGTAGGAATATAGCAAGTGTGCATCCGTGAAGGTGATGATGTTGATATTGAAAATGGCAATATTGAAGATCTTTCAGGCAGATGCGATTAGGATGACGGAATTTCGTCAGTGGTTCATCGCGTGATGCTCTTTGAGTGAAAAGCAAAAGTACGCGATGGTTTTAGATGGGAAAGACAAAGGAAAAAGTAGCTCATGATGATCGCCTAGGCCCTAGAACTACGTAACACTAGCTCGTATGAGGTTAAAATTCCGTACCTCACGCTCTACTTCACGGGCGCTATCGTATTATAGTTCCTTAGGTTTCTGTACTCTAAAGTATACTCTCATCGAATTACGGGGTTTCTTTCCAGCAACTCTTACCTTAAGAATCATCCCTCCATATATTCACGCATTGAAATTGAGCCCTCCCACTCTCACTACCTCCATCTCCTGCATGGCTGGAGGACGCACTTTTATTCCTAACACGGACGTAGTCTTCAAAGAAGACAATATAACTGACGCCCCAGCACCTTGAAGACTTCCTCCTAAGACAATGGCTCGTACAGCGAAACCAGAGATACAACCAAGGCGAAAGTCTTCGGCACTCCACTACCAAACGTTTCCAACGCAGCCACCGACATCCCGAGGTCGCCCGCCGACTTCATCTTACAATTCCTACGCCGCCCACAGCGCCCATGAGTCCAGTTCTCCTTCGCACCATGAGTCTCCGTTACCGAAAAAGCAGCTTGGGATATTAGCAGTCATAGCTTTGGCAGAACAGACGGCGCTCAACTCAATAAGTCCTTACTTGCCAGACATGGCATCAACGTTTCCAGAGGTGGAATCTACTCAGGTCGGTCTATATGTCGGTTTGATAGCGTCTTCTTTCGCGCTCGCTCAATTTGCGACAAACTTCTTCTGGGGCTGGCTTTCAGACCGGATAGGGAGGAAACCTGTGATTTTGATAGGGACTTTCTCAACAGCAGTATGCTTTGTCCTCTTCGGCTTCTGCAGAACGCTTTGGCAAGCAATCATAGTACAAGCATTGATGGGTTTAGTGAATGGAAATCAGGGCGTCGTTTCCACCTGTCTAGGGGAGATCACAGACCGAAGTAACCAATCTAGAGCCTTCACATACTTACCGGTCGTATATGGGATTGGTGGGATATTGGGTCCTGTTTTAGGGGGAATATTGGTCTTCAAGGAGTGGAATGGGATCTCAAATCCGTACCCATACCTAGCGCCCAACCTCCTCTCCGCCGTGATTCTCCTGATTGATCTGATCTTGACGATGATCTTTCTCGAGGAGAGCTTGGAGGAAGTCAGCCATTTGCCACCTCTAGGGAAGCGAATCACAAGTCTCTTCTCATGGATCTGGCAGTTCGCTAGCTCTACCAGGCCATCCTATCTTCACGAACGCCGTGCGAATCATTACCATCTTCACTTCGGACACAATGAAGACGGAGATAGTGAAGAATCGGATGGTGAATCACGCGCATCCGTTCCAGCCCTCTTCCCAGACGTATCAACGGAGAGTCTGTCAAGGAAAGATGTTTTCACAAGAGATACGATACTTCTTCTTGTTACATTCCTAGTCTTTCAACTAGCTAATATTTCCTATAATTCGTTATATCCGATCTTTGGCCAAGCCAAGCCACCAACTGGCCGTGACTTGTCCCCTGAGGAGATTGGTTTGTCCCTTGGATTTGCAGGTTTAATGACAATAATTTTCCAGGTTGGAATATACGGCAGGTTGAGAGACAAGATAGGGAATAAGCTTACCTACAGGATAAGTTTGGGTGCATTTGTAGTTGCATTCATATTGATGCCATGGGTTGGATACAAAGATTCTAAACATTTAGGGATCGGTCAGGGCAAAGTCTGGATATGGATCGAGCTCGGAATCGTTCTCATAATCAAAACCATCGCTGCTGTTGGTGGTCTGACGTCCGCATTATTACTGGTATGAACCATGAAGTAGTTTTCGAACTTAGTATTACTGACAAATATATACAGATCACAAATTCGGCGCCGAACCATTCTGTTCTCGGGACTCTCAATGGCCTTGCGCAAACTCTTTCCGCAGCTGGCCGTGCTGCTGGGCCCTTCATTTCCGGGGCGTTGTTCTCGGCTTCTACTCATGTGAAACCTAAAGGGGAAGCCCTAGCGTTCGGTATATTTGGAGGTATTTCCTTCATAGGTTTGCTATTAAGTTTCGGAATTCGGGGAGAAAACCTCGAAGCTGAAGGCTTTGATGAAGAGGAGGGTGAAGAAAGTGACGACGATGAAGATGAAGAAGATAATGATAATGGAAATGAAGAGCAACAAACACTTTTGAGAAAGTGACCAACATAATATCCCTTTTTGGGGGGCGATTTAGCATCACGCTCCGCTTCAGGACAGTTACTTGGAACGGAAGTGTCATAATGATAGGATTCAGTGACTCGAAATTAGGCTAGCAGGTACAAATATGTTTTAGAGCTATCGGATTTCCCTTCGATGCAGAAGGCGGAGAGTAAATGTTCTTGTATACAATATACTGTTGAGAGCCTGTGATCGGACACTAGCGTAGAAATCTTTCTGCCAAATACACATGCTCCCACGCTCCGTCTTTTTATCTCTGATCCAGACGGAATGATTATACTTAGGTGCAATCCTCCACGCCATAGGACTCTTTGTTCTCCTGTAGCTACAGCGCTCTGATTGATCACTTACCTAAACCGGATTTAGACACTGATGCAGTATCTACCGTAGATGGTGTGACTAGAACACGACTCTGGCATGATGTGTTCTCATGCTCAGATGTATAGTACTGGCTAAGAGGCGTTGAGAATATTGTGCAATGCTACCTAGGACCTTGTACGGAGTGATGTAGGCTTAATGATACTCCTGTCAGTTGTAAGGGTGCTGAACAGTGTAGATAATCGCTTGGTTTCTATCTGGTTTCGAAAGTTACCACTCTATATACTCAAGAGCTATAGAGAACGCGTATCCGGATCTCAATATAGTTAATAGTCGTTGAGGTATATGTTGAGACAGTAGAGCTGTTGAGGACGGATACAGATGCTGAAATCAGATAATAGTTAAGCTAGGTCAGATCCACTAAGGTTAAGGGACCCATGCTCTAACGGCATGCGTGTCCAGAAATCCCGATGGTAACTCAAACTGTGACGTGTTTGCAACCGTAGGTATGAACTTCTTCCCGATATTCGATACGATAATGCTAACCTACCCTTCTTCTGATTTTCTATCAAGCTCTAATTCCAGTCGAGACCCCTTTCTAAATCATTTCATACCGAGAGTATTTATAGATACCCGTCTACTTCAGTTAAACCAAACAATTAGAATATTTCCAAGCTTATTCACACTGTCCACCTTAACTCGGGATACGTCCTTACATTTGCTTCTTAGCTGTTATAAGTCATACTTCAGATTGATTAACCATGCCTTCGATCACTGTTCAAACTGCTCAAGCAGCGGTCTTAAGTGCAACCTCCAATATCCTCGCGCAAGCTCTTACAGCATATCGAGAAAATGTGAAGATTCCCCACTGCAAATTTCACGAGCCTACTTCCTCCTCTTAAGAGATTCCGTTGTGCTGAACATCTTCCAGAAAACATTCCAGCTAGCCCTTGAACCTATCTACAAATTTGTACTTTTCACGATCCTCAACACACCGATCAACATTCTATGGCAGCGCTATCTCGAAGAGACGTTCCCTGGCTCTAAACCCGCAAGCTCGACTCCACCCGCCCAGACGAAAGAGGTAGGAGAGAAAGATGCATACAAGAACAAAGCGGTTGCTTCCAAGGATGTAGCAAGTAAAAGAAATATCGCTACCAAATTCCTACTTGATCAGACCATCGGCGCGGCGTTTAATACGGCATTATTCTTTATAGGAATGGGTCTGTTGAATGGTAATACCTGGGAGCAGTGCATATCTACGATGAAGAGGGTGGGACACTCATGCTTCCCGTGTCACTGCCGATGATGCTGACGTATATTTCTACGCGTAGGATTCCTTCAGCCTTTACGTCGCAGGCGCCAAGATTTGGCCGGCTGTCAGTTTAATAAGCTTCATCTTCATTCCGGTCGAACGACGAGTACTCTTCGCGAGCATTATTGGTGTGGGATGGGGAGTGTATCTCAGCTTGCTTGCTGCGTGAACCTCCAGGCCCGAAGACTACAGTATTGGTAGATTTGGTGGGATTCTAGATACTAGATGGGATATATCAGCTACAGGACTGCTAGCAGGTGCGAATAGCGGGGTGAGTCTACGACTATAACTAAGAATCAATGAGCTTGTTAGAGGTTCAATAAGCTTGGATGATATTGGGACGATTTATTAGAAGGTTTGATTTATACCCACAGTAAATTGGTATCTTGAACGGTTTATAGACTTCCAGATATGGGTCCTTTAAATGCTCCACGTTCACTTTTGAAATGGGGACGCTAGTTGACGGTCTCTACAGCATGTAGTTTCCTATCAAGCGATGTTTTCGGCATTCAGCATCTTCCCCGAGGAATCCCAAAGGCGTTGTCATTGACTGGACAACAAGTGGATTCAACATCAATACTCAATCACTTGGACGTTTTCCTAAACCATACCGTACAGCACAGAGTCTCTGGCTCGTGCCTGAATCTGCCTCCTACTATCCTGATAGAGGCGCATCCGCCGTAACTATAGTTATTTAGATCCGCCACAGGATCCACATCAAGTAACACGTTAATAGATCAGTGAAAGGGCAGACAAAGTAACTACCAACAAAGGTGAAAGAGAATTGAGACTGAGTTTATACAGTCAACTGAAAACCATGAAACTGGAAGTAACCTACCATCATTATGAAATATACAGGACCGTTTAAGGTACTACTACTTTGCTCTTATTCTTACAGAATAATCCCAGTTGAGACCTTCCCTAAAATAGAAAGGGCCGACTCGTATACGCAAGCTGACTAAGGAAATGGAACGCTTTCCGCCGCTCGGGTATTAGTACCCGTCACACTCCCGAGGTCAATATCAACGGTGGGTAACCGTGGAGACGGAAGTCAATTGTACGGTCCATCAAATAATCTACTATGAAGTTGGGAATTTTGTGACATCTTATGTTGCTAATAGTACTGAAGTTTCTTGCGAGTGATTAGCAGTACTGGTTTGTTAAGATGACTCTTCAGGGGCTTTAGAAGATAGAACAGTGGTGATGATAAATAAAGAGCAAGGAATCAAATTGAAGAAACTTCGGAATAAATCTACGCTCGAACCTGACCACTTCAAGGTTCAGATCCTTCTCTCTCTCTCTAAATCATACGAACCCTTTCTTCATGCACACCGGAAGATGTAGTATTTTGTAAACTTGACTCGCAACGCTAAGATAAGGTTCGCGGAATGAGTTACGTCGATTATAGCGTGTTTGGGTGCTCCCGGCATCAAACTGTTTTCAGCCACATTATTTCTGACAATTGGTCTGGCAAGTAGCGGACAATTAGAATAATAAAGACTCGGAACTGGAGGCGATATATGCATATCGTTAGTACACAGTAGTGTTGGGCTCCCTCCAGTATGCATTGCGGCCACCTCGTAGATCTCAAGGTACCTCCAAGAAACTCTATTATCGTCCTGCCCAGCGTTATGACTCTCGTCTCATCCCTTTCAACTGCATCTTTTTCTTTAAGATGGCTCAGGACGCATCATGCATCATTCATACGTCCTGTTTATTTATCTTTAATGATCTCTTGAACCAAAAATATTCCATAGCCTTGGTATACGGAAATTTGGTCCATTAGGGGACGGTATACCAATCCGGCATCGTGCTAAGATGGCCACTCCAACACCGGAAGACATCGCCGGCTGGCCCGAGCCAAACTATGATAATCCGGAAACTCGAGCGGCATTAGTGGTTGGCGTTCACATTGGAACTACAATTGTGATGGTAATCTTTCTGAGTGTTCGACTCTATACGAAAAGTTTCCTCAAGAATGCTACGGGAGCAGACGACTATGTGATGGCCATTGCGGGGGTTTGTGATTTTAGTATAGTCTACTTTGAATATCTTTCTGATCGTCAATTAGGTAACGGCTCTGGCAATGGGTGTTATTGGAGCGTTAAGCACTAAATACGGTGGAGGCCATCATATCTGGGATCTGAAGGATGAATGGGCCACTCCATATGGAAAGGTATGAACTTCGAAGCATTTTATATGAACTACCCTTATATGTAGTTAAACTTTGTGATCGTTCATCTAACCTTCCACAGCTGTCCCTTGCAGAAGACACCCTTTTTCCTACTTGTGTCAGTCTTACAAAAATCTCCATATGCATCACCTATCTGCGACTTTTCCCATCAAGGTCGAACAGAATCTTCTGCTGGACTTGCATCGTATATCTCACCTTATGGATGATAAGCGTTTCCATCATGAATATCCTACAGTGCATGTAAGCCATATTTCATCTCAACACTTCCCTGAGTTAGCGTTAACTTCCCAATTGTACAGACCTATCAAAGGTATGTATGATCCTTCAGTAACCGAGAAGAAGTGTATCGATTACAAATCCGCTTTACTGTCAACTGCCGCGCTCAACAGTGTCAGTGATTTCATCGTTTATCTATGGCCAGCGAAACCACTTTGGCGGGTTCAGTTGCCCCTGAAACAGCGTATTGGACTCCTAGGGGTCTTTTGTATGGGATGCATGTAAGTCTTCATCGCCCCTTTTGTATCAAAGTCTTTTTCCATAAGAAGCTAATACCCCAAGAATAGAGTCTGTATTGCTGGCGTCTGCCGCATGTACTACCTGGAAGAGTACTTCAAGACCTACGACGGGCTCTACATCGGCGGAATCGTCTGGGTAACTCTTGCCATCGAATTCAATATCGGCATCGTAGCTGGCTGTCTCCCATCCGTGAAACCACTACTGAACAAGCTATTTCCTCGTTTCTTTCAATCTAGTAGTGGCGGGACCACACATCCTTCCAGAACAGCCAATCCGCACTCCCAGGGGTTTCCATTTCATTCGTTATCGGGTGGTACAAGGACGAATAAAGCCACCGCTCGCATTTCAGAAGGTGATCTTACGGGAACGCAGAGTTATGCTTGGGCTGTGGCTAAGAAGACGGGAGTTTTAGTCGAGGAAGATGAGATCCCTATGGGTGGAATTGCGGTCACGAGTAGTGTTACGGTTGATCCAGGGACCAGACCTGGGAGTATCGCAAAACAGCCTGATAACAATAGTGAAGAGTGGATAATTCCCCCGCAAGCTGATCAAGGTCCTTCAAGATAATTCAGTATAAGATCAAAACCTTCCTACAACTTTGTATTATACCGGTGCTCATTGCCCATAAAGAAAAGTTATCGTTCGGTGTTGGGAGAACTTACATTTGTAGGACGCTTGTTTGGTACTATCTTTGGAAATATAGGGGACTCCTTCTATGTCTTCTTTCAAAAGTTGTACGGCTGTTTGATTGATACCCTTCAGTTTTCTTCATCATTTTTTGGGTAGTATAGTCTGAATTTGGCGTTTAGGTCGGCTCATAACCATTATACAGTTCTACATTTCATTTCTTGCCGACTACAAGGGGTTTTATAGGCATTGTTTCGCGATTAATGTACTTATACATTCATTGACTTCCTGTCAATCACACTTTGACAGTTGTTAGTGATTTGAGATTTTGTCGTACATACATCTACACGACCAGATACTAGACAGCCTTCCCATTCCTCTAGTTTGGGAAGAGGCACCCAGGACAGAGCTTCATTGTCCAGGAGTTCTTTTCTCTCGACGGGTCGATTTGTTTTCTATCGAAGTTCGTACGAAGTTTTGGTTGAAGGTTGTATACGGAGCAATGCTGAGGCTGATCGGTATCGGTTAATAAATGCGAGGTGGTGGCTGAGATGAGCTCTGACGTTCTCATTTTAGATTTCAGCCTCACACATCAACTGCAAGCATGAGTTCCGTGCGTCGGACGCACGTTTTTTCCTGGAAATACAGATATCGTATTCCTTTCATCTTAACCAACTTGCATAATAAATACTTCTGATCAATCAAATTTCGTTATTTCAACACGTGTGAAATCTATGATAGCTAGTAAACAGTTTGCACGCTATAACTTATGCCTATCCTTTGTACCCTACTACCCCTATCTAGGTCTAGGATTCTACTACGGTACCCACGCTACCTAGAACTAATAATAGCTCGATCTACTCCGTATGTGCAACTTATTCCCCTTTCCTTACTGATTCACTTCAACAGAGGTCCTCCATAGCTCCAGATATCTCAATCAGACATCGCATAGTCCAACATGTACGGAGTACAGTACCTCGAGTCCCGGACGCTCAAAGTCTCAAAGTACCGTTGTGGCTGAGGATTCTTAATGCAGGCTAAGGAGAGCTTCATTCGATCGAGAACGAGGTACCATGCTTGTTTACTTGGAATTGGCAAAAAATTGTTGCTTAAATTTCTCAGCTGAAGCTTAAATACTTTGAAGCCCACAGGTTGTGCTAGACTCTAACCAAAAGAAACGCCTTATGAGTCTCCTCCCCGTTGTTGGACGGGAAGATCATGTACGGCATCTCCGTTGTAGTGGCTGGAGCTTTTAAGGCCATCCACTTAGTTTAAAAGTTATAATACTAGCCATTATCCTTATCGCGCGCTCTTCGTCTTCCATTTTTCTTTCGGCCTGTACAGCGGTTCACAGGTTCTCATAGACCGTTTTCTTTTGTTATTCCTTTCTTGTTAATTCTAAGCTGCGATTGATTTATAGTAGCAGGTCGACATGGTAGGCTTATTCAAATCCTACCTCTCTCAGAAAAATAATTCTTCAATGTAGGTGTTTCAGAATTAAAGCCGCATCTCACAAGTAACAGCTCACCATCTAGTTCGACAGATCCGCAAGCTCGCGAGCAAAGCGTCAGCATTACTATGTACCGTGGATGGCATCGCCCATGAAGGGTGCAAACCAGGAAGAGCTTGTATTCTCCCAAAGACACGAAGCGAACACTTTGGAGTTATTCTTCGATCTTTTCTTCGTAGCAAATTTGGCTACTTTTACAACCGTAAGCCATTCAAACACACTCTGTCACACTTTTAGACGGTGGACCATAGGTGTTTGCGGAGATAGGTTGTATGTAATAGGAATATGAACGCTGATATGCAACCCACGGCGTAGTACCATGCAGTAATTGATTCCTCCACACTACTAGCCTACGTTGGCTTCTTCGCGTTCTTATGGAGTACTTGGTTCCAGATCACGCTGTTCGACGTACGATTTGCCAGAGACTCAGTCTATGAGCGGGTGTATAAAACCATACAGTATGTTGTATTCGTGGGTTATGCTCTTGTTGGGTCGGCTTTTCAACCGGGGGGAAAAACTGCGAATAATACTGTGAGTCGGTTGCGGGCCCCGTTATTCTTTCTAGGTCTGATGGTTTTCTTAGAATTTCCGGATCCTGTGTGCAATACTCTTCATTAGTCGAACCCTACTCTTTATTCAGTACTCGGTGGTTTTCGTATTTGCGCTACTTCACCGATATAATAAATTATATATTCCTCTAATTGCAACGGCACTCCCATTCCTCGCCGCAGCGGTTACTTTCTTTGCCATGACTCCTTTATTCAAGGAGGGGGAAGAAAGTCATCATGGGATATATGCTATATGGTGGGTGGTCATGTTCCTCGAGGCTGTATTCGTGATCGGGGTGTCTTGCTTTTGGAAAATCATTAGCTTCAAAAAGACACATCTGGTTGAACGAATGGGTCTGCTGACATTGATTGTGATTGGCGAAGGAGCAATTGGGGTCACTAAGACGATTAGCAAGATGATGGGTAAGTATGGTCTCGACGCCGAGGGATGCATACTGGTTCTATGCATTATAATTCTACTCGTAAGATTCTGCCCAAGTCGATGGAGGGTAATCACTAACTTGCAGTTTATAGACCTTCATCTGGATGCTTTATTTCGACAACCAGCCCCATGGGCACTACGGGACCTTACGACAGCAGTTCTGGTCGTGCATTCACTTTCCCCTCCACCTTTCTATCGTAGGCGTTGTCGAGGGTGCTCAGCAAATTGCTCTCGCTCGATACGTTTTGAAGAATGTCATGAAGGTGGTGGAAGACGTGAAATATTATTGCTTGGAGGAAAATCTGGAAGGTGCAAATCTACAAAAGGCATTACTCAAAGTCACCGACTATTTTCAACTTGATTATAACGCCGAGACCGCTCAGCAGTACGAGGTCATCCTCGAAGACATTTACCGGATAGGGAATACCACGGACGTCTGCTCGCCGGAAGCGCTCTCCAATGTCACATCGACGGGGTTCCCGGTGGACTTCCACTGGTTCGTTTACGATGTAAGCGGCGCTCTGTTCCAGGCCAACGGGGCCAAACTGCCCAAGGATGAGGATCCAGCACAGATAGCAGATCATACCTTCTTGACCGTGTATCGTTATTTCTGGGGATCTGTACTCATCCTTTTGGCATGCTTTATTATCTGCCTTGTCCTCGTACGTAAGCACCATAAATCCGATATATTCGATTGGACAGCAATCACTACCCGTATACTCGCTTTCGTTGTCGCCGCTGTGCTTCTCGCATTCAAGGCCGATATCGAAATGTTGGCGGCTTTCATATCGTCTCCTTGGGTTTTGCCCACGCTTCTCTTCCTCCTTTTAATCATATTGATAGCTGACCGAGTGAGTGCTATGGTCTGCAATTGGAACCTAAAACGAAAAGGACTGTACCGAAAAATTGACCTAGAAAAGAAGCACGACGAGAAAAACGAGGACGGACGCGCCCACAACCATGACTCTGACCATGAGGATGATCACAGCACTAATAATTTATTTGAAGTGAGGGGACATGAGTACGCATCCTCACAACATATGAGCGTAGACTACGCGTCCATACATAGTGGGTATGCATATCCCCTCGCTATAGGATCACCATCTTATGCTTCGGAAATGGATATACCACTCGTACCAGTACCTAATTCTGGAGCAGCATATGACCCGCATAATGTGCATTAAAGATAGATTGAAGGTTTATAATAGATGACGCTTTTCCTTTAATAGACTCGTTTTTGGACATATAAACATAGCGATTGGCGTTGGTAGGATAATCGAACAAAATTAGAGCGTTCAGTATAATGATGGGAGGTTGGGTAGAGAGACTTAAAATGCATAATATCTGTACAGGTCGTGTGTCTTTCGCCACATTGTTCTTCCTTGGCTAAAAGAAGTGACTTGGAGTGTCAATAGCACCGTCCGTTTGAAATGATACTCGGCATTCTTTTTATATAAGAAATTCTTGCAGAATAGCAATAGTGTAAAACGTTCTATGGACTAGAGTCAATCAGGGTCTAGTGCGCCTGATTAGGAAAGGTATCGAAGTTTGGGAAAGACCTAATTTTCGAACCTTATATTCTTCGACATCATTACAATTCTACGATCGGAAATGTCTTGATTCATGACATTATGTTTCAGCTCTTAATGATTAGAGGAGGGGAATATCACGCCGACTGGGTTCTCCACCGCGGTTCCTCCACTGACGAGAGTGGTAGTGCTGCTGGTTTTTACTCCTGGGGCGAGATACTGAGACTCTGTACTGCTGGCTTAGTAGTACAATATTGACATTATTTCTCGAGCTATCTAAAGATGAGGTCTCAGATGAGCTCGGAGCTCTGTATCCAGACTGGTCATTGTGCAGCTCTGACCAGCCATCGACATGCTTAAGCAACAGAGTGGTCCTAAACTATCGTCCTTGAGTGGTACAAACCCAGCCTACTTTGCTATAACTTTGACTCTGACCTAGAGTTTTCTGATCTAAACCCACCGATACTGGAAACAAGAGAACTCTGGCGATCCATACTTCCACTTGCACGATTGAAGTCGGTACCATGCATAAAGAGTGGGTTCCTCAATCGATCTACGATGTCAAAATCACTTACGGTCAGTAACACTCTCATATCCTTCCTATCGTACTACCCCTAAACATGAAGGAAGCTTAAGAACACGCAATATATGTCATTAGTTGTGCGGACTTACACAAAGGATTACCGTTTCGCAAGTTAAACATCCTGCTAGGTGCTCAAACTCATCAGATTCCCGTTCCTAGCTTGGATCCAGTGTTCACTGCCACACTCGCCGCTACCATGACTAATAGAGCTATGTACCTGTTGTACTGGAAGTTTTGGTATCCGTTTGCGGCTTGAATAGCACTATTCGCGATTCTCCATACAAGATCGAGCGATTGATGGGAAGGATAAAGATCGTCCGACAATCTCACGTGTGATGGTTACGTCTAACAGGTAACACCAACAAGGACATATCTCAGACCGGACAACAGTGCCAATGTCTGAACATCCATTAGTTCACCGGAGAGTCTAGCCACTTGAGAGTGTCTGCAAAAATTCTATTCCCCCGTCATTGACTAGTGCATAAACACCCTCGACGAGGTCCCGCGATCTGCCACAGCATTCCCCAGTCCAATAGAGACATCTGCTTTATTCGGACATATCTGACGAGGGTACAAAGGGGTGTCGAGGTCAAAGATCTTTTAGAATTTCTGAATCCGATGTTCGATCTACGGATCAACAAAGGTAACACTCGTAATTCGGTCACCAGTAAAAGATTTAACGGGGAGCGAAGTGTTTCATTCGGTAAACGTCCGACAAACCCCCTCTTCTTATTATTCCTCCCGTCGTGTCCAGAATCCTGCGGGCTGAAGCGAGCAGTTTCAAACCCACCAATCTCTTGAACTAGTGAGACACCATTGGCAATAACTTCAAGGGTCTGACGGCAAGCATTTGGGTCTGGAAACGTCGCGACTGATTTAAGTTATTGGGGCCCCAGTCCTCAGTATCTTGAGTCCTTCCTTTTCTGGCGTAATTCCAGTCGTTTTTCAACGTCATTTTCACTTCCGTTTCTTGCTCCTGTCGTTCCGCCTTCATGCACTGTCACAGTCCAGTTCTAAACGAAACCCAAGAATGCATAACCCCGCATGTCCTCCCCGTCTCGCGTTTGGCAATATATTCATAACAGCCTATAGGTCTAAACTATGGGGCTTCTTTCTTGTATTCAACGTTTTGATCTCGACGTAGTGTATCTATCCACTGCGATTGGATGCCAAAACTTTACTTGCTGCATATTCAACCTAACCATCATTATGATGGATATAAAACACAGCTGCAATGAGAAGCTGCAGGCTGACATCCGCCACTTTTAACTTTTACACGCCGGTTGGGGGTTTATGTTTGCCCTATTCTAATTTTTAAAGTGTTTCCCAGAACGTGATTGTGTCTGCACATGTCATTCTTTCTTTGCCCTTAGACATCTGACCTATCTCCCACGAAAGTCTCCAGTCTCCGGGAGTCTCTCTTTTCTTCTAAGTCAAATCTTAAACATCAACAACGTGAGGAAAGGTCGTTGCGAGTTTGTTCATACTCGTACTCATAACGACCTGAGCAATGACCACAACCGCTCCGCCTGTCACTAATGATGGTCCTCCGAGTGGATTTCCTGGTGGGTATCCAGGAGGATATCCCGGTTGGCCTTCCTGTACGACATGGACCGATTCAATTCGAAATGAAGTCTCCTCAAGCTGCACTGCAGTGCGTGGGCCACCACCCTTTGTCTCGGACATATTAGCAAGTCTAGCAAGAACTCAAACAGTTACTGTGGGTATCTCATCTACTACTCTCGACACATCAACAACTACAGGCCCTCCTACCCCCTCAAATACCGCTACAGCAGCACCAGCACAGGTACCACCATCTAGTTCGAGCGACGGTCCTGCGCTGTCGGGCGGCACTATTGCAGGTATCGTTATCGGGGTCGTGGCCATAATACTTATAGTAATCTTGGGCTATTTCGTTTTAAGGCAGAGAAGGAACAAAGGTCCGGTCGCCACACAAGAACTAGAGGCACAGAAGCGGGAGGGTCCTCCAGTAGAGATGCAGGGAGAACTGGGGCTTGGACCGCAAGAGATGGATGTCAAGGATAAGGGGGTGTTGAATCCGCCGCCGCTGGTATTTCACGAGCTTCATGGCGATTCAACCCCTACGGAGTTGGACGCAGAGAAGAGGAAATCAACGCATTATAAATGAAGGGAGTGGAAAAAAGCAAACTGTCACGATAGAGACGAATATTACGACCACGAATTGTCGACTCGAAGTTCGAGAAGTCTGTCCTAGTTGAAGAGGGATACTGTCACGGCGGCGTTGACTCACCATTGAGTCACTCAAGAGCATTGTTAGGGGAGAAGTGATCCCTACAAGCAAATTGTTCGAAGACCGTCTTCATCTTGTCGGATTTCATGACGAAATGGAGCCATAAGAAATATTTACCTGAAGGGAACAACACCAAAGGAAACTTCGGCGTTACACAAGTGTAGCCATTTCATATGACTATTGACCGTTCTTGGTCATAATTCAAAAGCATCACTCGAAAGCGCTGGGGATTATCAGGCCTTTAGGCCATTCCAGATCACCACCGATGAAACCAGCATAAGCGCAACCATTTTTCTAAACCTTCTACTGAGTCGCCGACTAGTGAGCAATATTAATCTTGGTGCGAATGTATCTTCTGTATATAAACGATAGTGGTACATATAAAACGCGGAGATCTCGCGTGTTCTATTTTCTCTCTCAGATCACGATTCACCTTCACGATTACTACAGTTTACTATGTGAATGACAACAACTGGAAGAATACCCTTGATGATTGCATTTTATAACCTAGCGATATCGCTATCAGAAAGGCTACCAAGTCTGTCAACTGAATTACTGATATGGTAATTCTTACGTCGTCTTCTACTGTCTGTTTCGCGTAACTAGGGAACGAGCACGAGATCTGTAAAGGAGACATTTTACCCTCAGAATAAAGATAATGTACATACTCCAAATCAAGATATTATCATGACTGATATTTAAGAGGTTCAAGAATATCCATTAAACAAGCTTTCACATGCTCAGAACTTCACTGGCCGGTTTCTGCGAGAGATGTTCGATACCTATCAAACATCTCCACTACCAAAATCCCAACCTCAATCGCCGCCGGAACAAACAGGACAACCACTAAATATCAGATATGACCTCTCCCACTACCAAAAAGCCCAAACCCCCATAGGCCCCCCAAGCCAAATATCCCTAGACATCACGAACACTCGATCCAAAACTATCATTCGGCCCCTCCCCATAAGCCATCCCATCACTCTCCGTCGACTCGCTCCAAGACCCACTAGAACCACTCGAGGTATACGAATCAGTAGGGCTCTCCTCCCTCACAGCTGCTTGCTCGCCCTTCCCCTTCTCCGACCCCATCAACCCATCCAACCGACCTTTCCTCACCCGCACATCCTCGCTATCCGGCGACGGCGTCAAGAACCTAGCTGTCGCTTTCTTCAAGATGCTCTTCAGCGGCTTGAGGATCAGCTTCGGTTTCTCTGGGTCTGTTTTCGCTTGAACTGGGCCCACCGCACTACCCACGCTCTCCTCTTGCGAGTTTTCTGCTCCCGGTTCACTGCCACCCTTTTCCTCTTTCTTGTCACTAGGTCCGCTAGACAGCCCCCTCCAGGCCTTAACGACACCCCATCTGAGTCCCTTCCCCCACTCGATCATCACCAGCTTCCCATCCACCACTCCTACGCCGGCCTTCTCCATGGCGCCCCGGCAGCCGGCGCAGAACGTGGTCTCCCGCACACAGCGGATATTTCTGGGGTCCCGCGGCGGATTGCGGGGTGTGAGTTTGTCGAGAAGAGTGGGATGCGTGCTGAGGAGACAGAGATTGGCGCAGGGGAAGGTGAGGGTTGTTGTGCAGGGGCAGGCATGGGGATCGTGGGAGGTGGTGCACATTGTGCTTATATCTGGGGGAGGAGAGAAGGAGAAATAATGCAAAGATTCTTTGAATTCTTAAAAGAATACTAAAGCTGCGTGGGATGGTCCGACTATGTATCCCCGGAGATCTTCCTTCAGAAAGAGTCTGGGTTGTCGGGAAAAGCTCTGAAGTCTTCGTGGATTCAGGGTTGTGATCGTCCCTGGTTCCTGGAAAGCGTTGCTGAAGATTTGATGTGGTGATCCGAGTATCGGATTCTGATGACAACACCTTAAGAATAAGCGTGATGTACTACGTACAGGAGCATTGGACAGCTAGCATGATGACCAATGAGTGAGCTGTTATATGCTTTTGTCCGGCATCGAGGTATTAGGATGTACGCTCATGAGCGAAGAGAACCTTACGTGTCCTGAAGTCTGTGGTCGATTGGTCTACCAATCTATCGGTTTCCAATTTAGCTCACGCTCACAACCCTTCATATGGAAGCAGAGATCGTAAGGAATGTGCTTGAGACTCCCGTCTTTTCGTTCCTCTTATTCATTCTGGTGCATGTTTCTAGAATATGTTAACTGAGTGTATTCGTCGACTACTTCCAAGATCCAAGGGGGCATGACAAAGCTCTTTGTTATACCGTCGACCACTGTCCTTGCAGCTTCAACAACGATAAATGGCTGAGGATAACTTCCTGAAAAAACTTGGCTTCCCATATGTCCATGAGATAGTTCCCCAAGGTGTTGTGCTTCCGGTCTTTCCACCGTTGCAACCATAAAACCGATAGGCCTTCTAATAACAAGGCCCCACCAGGCCTGGTTATAGATTCTAGGGAAATCACTTCCCTCTTCATCTACTCCGAGATAGCTATAAGACCATTTACCGGATACGCAACTGAAATCGTGGCTTGAAAGATGTGCGGACCAATCATCACTCATACCGTCCGAGATATCTGAATCCATGTCCGACAAATCATTGCAGTGGTGAATTGCTATTGCGTTTTCTAAGAAACCGTACAGGATACGGCAGCTCACTCTCTGTTCCTCTGTAAGGCCCTTTAGCAGTTCCATTCTCTTCTGGAAAGGAAAGCCGAGCGTCGTGTTTCGATAGATTTTGACCGCAAGTTCACAGCTACTATATCATCAAGGTCAATTAGAACCAGGTCGAGCGATGTCCATTCTCAGGATATATCGCATGCTTCGCGACGACTACCATGAATCGGGCAACCCATCTTTCTTAGGTGATACTTCAGCTTCGAATTTGAAGACCTGGGTGCGGGAGGGATTTTATGGTTAGGGAGTCTCTCAACCTCCTTGCTAAGATTCGAAAAGCGATTCCATATCCTGAGACCTTCTTCAACATCACACCTGTGCTCATCACCCAAAGGGTGTTCTGCAGGAACTCTAAACCGGTCGACCGTCCAATCAAGACAGTCGGTGGCAGTATGCTTCTCCACGATAACTGCTGCGAGATATTTCGGGAGGGGTTTTTTTTAGCCAGAAGAAACCATAGTTTCCGTCTTTCGGCGGAAGTGGTATACGTTTCATGGTAGGAAAGGTATTCCGAGCAACCGATAAACATATTGACGTTTCATATTGAAGGACAGTATAGGCGAGAGGACGTGAAGATTCACGAATAGATATGATATCCGGAATGGTTGGTAAACTGAACATTAGGATGAGAATATCATCCGGCTGTAGGGTAGGGAGTGTAGCGACCATGTGACATGAGTAGGCTGGAGAACTGTATATATAAGATTCGTAGTTTTTCCGAAGATGGTGGTTAGAATATTTCAGGAATAGAAGTTCAAGGGGTTCGTGAGTTCTTCAATCACGTATGCACAGACACAGAGCTAAAGTCGGCGTAGGGCTCTGCACTAAGTAAATGGGGGTAATACAAAGTACTTAGCATCAGTTTGCCACTACGAATGCTCTGAACTTTGTATACCCTACTGTCAGAAAGGAGTAGATCGACCATGGATTCGGACGGAAGTTATTGCGTGCGTGTTCGAGAAAACCAATTTGTAAGCTCAAAAGAGCCAAGGTCTACTTAATCGAACCACATCTGATCCACAATCCCTAGGAGCAGAACTTGAATTAGAAAAAGACTCCGTAAAAAACGTTATGGGGAATTAAAAGAGAGCTATAATTTTCATCAAACCAGCTGGAGTACTGTTTGAATTCAAGTCCTTGTTTTGATACCATTTCCTCGTACGGTCTCCTACGGAGTAGCTCTCTTACGGATTTCAGGAAGAAGAGATGTTCGCACATAATTTGTCTATCCGATTTGGAGTCCCAGATGTTCATCATATGACTCCCTGCCACGAAGGATCCCCGAGGTGTATGCCATTGTAACCACAACAAGACTGGGCCTGCTGTTAAGAAAACCCAAAAGGCTCGGTCGGACGCGTTGGGGAACCACCAATTGCCGAGTTCTGTTATCCTACCGTGTATATAAGATCTTTTATCGATCAGAGTTCTGCAATTACAGGCTTTCTCGGAGCTAAACCAGACGGTGGCTCGCAGTTGTCCACAGCCCTCAGTATGTGGTTCTATCACTCCCCATAGGCAGGGTATACTCGACGATAGGAATGTATCTGTCTTCTATTCAGGCTCTTAAAAAGAGTCATTCTCCTTTGAAAGATAAGAGCTTTGCGTCGAGCTTCGATAGAGTTAAGATCTAGCCTTTCAACAATCTATTCAATATACCATAACGATTGTGCTCTGATTGCAGTTCTTACAGGGACACTCTCCTCTCGAAATCAGGGTATGAATGAGTGTTTGATCCTTCTAACATAGCGCCCCAACCTTTGTCTAACCCACCCAGGGCCTGGAGGAATCTGGTCGTCAGGAAGCCTATCGACTTCCTTTGCAATATCCGAAAAGCGCTTCTCCATACCTGAAGAGTGGTCTCGATATCAGTTCTGGACTTCTCGTCTTTGAAGTTCACTCGGAATAACACAAGAGCGACAAATTTCGGAACCAGATTTTTAAGCCTCTGAAAATCGTACTGTCTGTTCTGTGGATCTTTTATCCCAGGGAAAGTGTTTATAGCAACCGCTTTACAGATCGCGTGCTTATTTGTATGACCGTAGACGCAAAACGGTACGATGTTTTACGCAGGGCAAAGATATCCGGGAGTGTCAGTAGTTTAAGTATCAAATATGAGGATATCATCCGATAGCGTAGATAGTGCAATCTTGAAAAACTTGCCACCAGCAAGGCACCCAGATGAGCGAACTCCGCCAGCATGATTTCTAAAATAATCCGTCCCTTTTGTCGTGGGTGAATCCATTACTGATATATCGATTTTGACACTTTTCTAACTTTCTATAACCCGCTATGGAGCCTTTCGCCCTTATAGGCGTACGGAACTCACGAATATCCTAAACAAGGTGATTACTGCACAACTGAAGCGTGTATAGACTAGAAGCAAAGATCATATGTAACAGGAAACGCTATTCGGGTCGTTAGTATTGTAGACGAAGGGTAGATGTTACCTCAACTGCGTGGCAGGGCAGACCATGAGAGGGCTGAGTCCGTGAGAAAGTTCGCTCCAGTAGAAGATGTTGACTATCACCATTGCGTTTCAGTCGCCAAGTGAACAATATCAGATTACGATATCTTTCTGCTAAAGAAATACTCAGAATCTCGAGTTTCCAACATTAATAAGTCTATCAATCCTATCCGTTGTTTTATCATGCCATGCAAACACCCATTAAGCCTCCTCTATGAACATGCCATATCTCATAACGCAAAGTATTAGGAAATACGCACAATACCGCTCGCTACGCCTCATCGTCGGTATCTGGAGGATGCGGTGTCCCCTTCGGCCTATTATCAAATATCAGTCAAATGGTCCATATTCAGGGGGAAAGATAGATAACCTACGAATTCAACCACTCGATATGCCTCAGTCTCCTCCTGACCTCCCTCTCCTTAATCTGCGCCCTCGTCAACTTTTTCTTTTTCTTCGCCTTGAACTTCATATCGCCGCCCTCGGCTTCGGAGTTTGCGGCACTAGCCGCAGCACTGCTAACGTTCGAGCTAGCAATCGGAGTTGCACCCTTCAAGGGGCTATTGCCCGGGAAAGGCGAGGGGGATCCAGGCCGAGAGTCCTCAAAGCGATCAAGTGAGACTGCAAGATGACCTTTCTGGGTGAGGCGACCGTCATTGACATGCCATTGCTCGGGACAGAGAGCGCCAACAAACTCTTCGTTGTGAGAAATCATAACGACACCGCCGCGGTAATCCCTAATTGCTACCGCTAAGCCACCCAAGGAATCACGGTCGAGGAAATTGGTCGGTTCGTCGAGGACGAGTAGATGTGGGTTATTCCACATGGCACCAGCAAGGACTACCTTTACTTTCTGTCCACCGGAAAGACCTGAAATTTCGTTATGGTTCGCGATTTCGGGATCAAGGCCGACATCTTCGAAATGCTTTGATATAACCTTTGGCTCTAGGAGGCGGTATCCGAGGCCTTCTCGCGAAGCTTCGTGATCATCGAATTCCTGGACAAGTTTCTGGAAACCAAGGTCCAAAAGTGTCTCGCGGGAGACCTGGGAGTTGTGTTTCGGAAGCATATTGAGCCATTTTCTTGAAAAAACAATCAGTAAAATTCAACCTCAAGTTTTAGAGACGTGGGATAACTTACACCTCATATTGAAAGCTCTTCTTGTACTTCTGTCTACCAATAAGGGCTTCGATTTTCCTACCTCCCTTACCGTCACCTAGATCGACCAACTTCTCCATCTGCGCCTTATCCTCGTCTGTGAGGACACGTGTTTGCTTCATCAAGACCTCGCGGTCATCACCATTGGCATAACGCCATTGGAGATATTGGTTGGGCGTCTTCTCCATATGCATCTCAACGTGTTCTAACGCATGCTGTTTGATATAACCAATACGAAGATTTGGATGCTTCTCGACCAATCCAGTTTGTGGTATGACTTCGCCAGTCAAGACTTTGATAAGAGTTGATTTTCCCGCACCGTTGGGTCCAATGATGGCTACACGGGATGAAAGCGTGAGTGAACAGCTTACATCTTGCAACGAAGGTTTAGGTGCATTCGGATAAGTGTATGAGCAAGTTGTCATTCTTAGAATTGCTCTCGTCATTGACTTTACACCGGTGAGGATTCCAGGCGGGGGAAATTTGAATTGAATCTGGGAAGCTGAAAGAGTATAGTAGCTCTTTGCCTCTGGTTTGACTTTAACGAAATCGGCCAAGTTGCCCTTATAGCAGACCAGCTTCTTGCTCTCGTAATGATAGATGTCTGTGCACACTTCATCCAAGAAGCCTGAGTCGTGACTCACGATTAGACTGGTAATTTCGGTGTGGCTCTTGAGATAGTCCTGCAGCCATTTCACATTGGCGACGTCCAAGTGATTTGTAGGTTCATCCAAGAGGAAGACATCCGCACGCATCAACATAGCCCTGGCCAGAGCAAGCTTCATTTTCCAACCTCCAGACAAGGAGCCGACTTTCTGTGATTGGCGACCTTCCGGCCCAGATGTGAAGCCAACCTCTTCAAGAACGGCCGAAATTCTCTCCAGACCTTCAGAAGCAATCTTCGGATCTTTGGATGTATATTCTAAAATACTCAAATCCGCATCCTCGCCTTGGTTGTGTTCGACAAAGCATGTCCTGACTTGATCTTGAGGTGGGAAACCTTCCAATTTCCCTTCTGCAATACTTCTCATAAGGGTAGACTTTCCAGCACCGTTTCTCCCGCAGAGACCGTACCGGTGACCCTTCAGGAGTCTCAGGTTCGTATGAGAGAGCAGAAGCATACCACCATATCCCAGAGAAAAATTTGCGTTGACGATCTCGACTTCACCATCATCCTCTTTGATAGGAGCGCCAAATTTGCGATGATCTTCCTCGATGAAGTGCTTGTGGACGATGTCCGCAACGGCGGAAGCTTTACAATCATTCATCAAGGGTTGTACGTATGGGTTGATGCATGCAGAAATACGGTCGAATTCGCGCTGATTGACATCCTCAGCCACCATTCCAGACGTGTAATTCCTTGCGAAAGTCCAGACTTCGGAGTCTCCTGGGAAATTGACAAGGCCACCATTTCCGTGGACTGCTCTCTCCATGATCGCGAGGACATCGGCGGGATTCGTTTTAGTGATGACACCATTGGCGATGTTACCATCCTTATCGTCACCCATAGCCTTATTAATGACGTCGAGAGCTCTAGTTGCAATCTCACGAACTTCTGGTAAAGAAGCACGATCCTTGACAGCCTTGATACCAGGTTTAAGCTTTGGTAAGAACGTCCTCGCTTCGATGGGATCATGGACCAGCTTTGTCAAATTCTCGACAACGACAACTGTCTGTCGAAGCACTTCCTGGGAGGTTGTGGGAGTATTGAGAGAGCGCTCAAGGAGAGGCGTTAAGAGAGCTAGTACAGGCGAAGTGACAATTGCGACGAACGTGGTCTGTGATAAAGCATGGATTGCCTTTTGTAAACTTTCAGTGGACGGGTTTTCCATTGACTTGATGAGTAGTGGTATGCGAGGTGCGACATCATCGTTTTGGAGGAGTGTGGTCAGGGAATTCATGGTCTTAATGGCTTGTTTCGAGACCTCTGACTTGAGGTCGTGCATACCAGCCTCTACCACTGGAATCAGTCCTTCAAGTCTCTTGCCCATAGCTTCTCTCAAAATGTCTTTATTCTTCTCTTCTTCTCTGCTCCCCATGCCAATCTTGGCCTTATCCGCCATACGTCCCATCAGCTCATATG
The DNA here is from genome assembly GCA_010093705.1 of Patellaria atrata CBS 101060. NCBI lineage: Eukaryota > Fungi > Ascomycota > Dothideomycetes > Patellariales > Patellariaceae > Patellaria > Patellaria atrata. Next base: position 833,643 of record MU006094.1, read on the forward strand.
CGCCAACAACACCTTGCCACTTGCCCGATTTCTTGCCTAGATATTTTACCAAGATTGGAAGTAGGCCATATACGAGCGACTCTGACTTGAGATTCAGGAAAAGTGCATCGAGGGCGTATTTTGCCCCTTCGCGAATCGCACTGCCCTTGTCCCCAAGCAGATCAAGGGCGCGAGGAACCAGAGACTCCTCCTGAAGTAAAAATATCACTTCACTCAGTGGATGTGCGGGTGGGAATCTTTCGAATAAAGCGCCGAGGGCAAACATGGCGCCCTCTCTCCTCGCGCCATCTTTCTTATTGACAGCATTCTTCTGTATTTCTTCAAGAACGCCATAGCCCCGCAGCCCGCGGAAGCCCACGGTGTTTATGAGGAGATTTGTAATGGCGTATGCGGAGTCAAGTGACTCTTGAGACTTCTTGGTCGTGAAAATAGTCGTGAGTATGGAGGATACTTCTTCGTAACTCGGTGGGACCGCATTGGACGAATCCGCGTTCTTAACCATGATAGAGGGTGCCATTGGAGGAGATTCGTGATGGGGCATAATTTGCGCGTATAGCGATTAGTGTATCGATGCGTACTTGGGTATCTGAACTGCAAAAGGAAAATTCTCTTCGCTATGCTGCTATTCTGTACAGTACGGCTGAGAATGTATGGAGGGACTGGCCAAGGAACAATCGGGGCCAGCAATTAAAGAAAGAGAGATGTTCTCTCTCTACGTAAAAGCGCAGAGAAAGAAAAGCAGAGAAAACTCTGCGCGAAAAGGAAGAGCGGAGATTTTCTGAGAGCGGGTTAGAGGAGAAGGGAAGAAAAACTTTGGTCAAAAATAATTTCCAGAGGGGTCTTTGCCAGGTGGTCTAGGATGACACAGGAGTTACTGGGGTTCGATGTAGGGCTGAAAATATCCCAGAGCGCCACACCGCATGTTATAAACCCTTTTCAGTATTTTCACATGCAATAGAATAATAGGCATATATCTCTATAGTCATATACTATAGTGTATAGATATAGACAGCCGTATTCCTATGATACAACGCCCACGCTCGAAGCCCTATTCAAAAAGACCATACCGTATGAACACTCTAAGCTTTATAATCCCCCCTAACTCATCAACAACCTCACCGCCCATTTAACATTCAGCGTCCTCAGGTCTGAATAATGCTGTCCCGTTCCCAGGAAGACGACTGGAATACCTGTCGCATGCACCATACTAACCAACGTGCCTACCATATCCCCAACCGTATCACACTTGCTGATAATGAATCCATCCAAACTGCGTCCTGCTCCGAACGCCGCATTGAAGTGCCTGGCCTGCTGTACCGAGTCCGTTCCCACCAATGCCTCTCCAACCATGAAAATTTTATCCGGGTTCGCGAGTTTTGCAAACTTCTCGAGCGACGACATCAATCTGGCGTCGTTGTGCCGTCTCCCGGCCGTGTCGATGAGCACAACGTCGAAACCATTCTCCGTGGCATGCTTGACTGCGTCTTGAGCGATGTTGGCCGCATCCTTGCCGTAACCCTTCTCATAGATATCGACTTCGCCGCCTTCACGTTTGCTCAACTCGCGTAGATTTCGTACGTGGACCTTAAGCTGTTCTACCGCGCCGGAACGGAAGGTATCCGCCGCTGCTACTAGCACACGATACTTATTCTGTAGGAGGAAGAAGCAAAGCTTTGAGAGATTGGTAGATTTGCCTACGCCATTGACTCCTACGATAGAGATGACATATGGCCGAGGCTTCTGTAAGGATAGAGCTGAAGGTGAAGTCACGCTCTGGATTTGGCGGAGTAAATCGAGCGAGGTAGCAGGCGTCAAAATCTTGCTTAAAGCAGATTCCATGGCGCTGTTTATCGTAGTCTCGACGCCTGATGTACATTAGTAATGATTTCATCTTCGTTTAGTTGCACCTACTTGTGAAACTCGCCGTTTTCATGCCAATGAGTTCCCTCTCCACACTCTCGCAGAGTCGAACCGCTGCTTCACGTGCAACATTCTTCTTGAGGAGATGATCTTCCATCCCTTTCATGGACTTCGCAATATCTTCTTTCGTCAGGGTCTTGCCACCCACAACGTTTCTAAACAGGCCTCCAATTACCCCTAGACTGCTTCCAACGATCCCGCCTGTCTGTTCGCTAGTAGCCTTCTTCGAATTGGCTGCAGCAAGTATCGAGTCCATCTCATCATCCAAATCTTTCAGCACGAACTCGCCTTTTCCTGTTCGTTTTCCCCAAGTACTATGGTCAACCTCTTCCATTGGTGTCCCCGCAGCTTCATCGTCCAACGACGCAGCCGAATAATCTAATACCGTCCCATCGTCCTCATCAGCCATGCCATTATCGTCCCATCTCCGCATAGACTTCTTTGTTGGACCTTTTTTAACCGCTTTCAAGCGCGCCGGGGATTCATCCCCTGAAGACACTGGTGCGGAGGAAATATTAGCCTTCTTGCGCCCACGCCGGGACAATTTGGCGGCCGGCCCAGCTTTCGCAGTCAGCAGCTGGCTCACAGCTGGGGATGACGGTCTTGAAGTATCGGGTGTAGGGACTGGTGTGGCATCCGTCGAGGTATTGTCCGAATATACGGGCTTTTGGGGCGCTTTACGCAAGCCAGGCATAGGAGGAGGCTCATCGCCCTCACGATCTGTCCCGGAGCTGGAAGGTGGCGTCAGATCCACGGAAGGTGTAGGTTCAAATATCTTAGGAGCTGTAGCATCGGCGTGCGGCTCCAACTCGTGTATCTGTCGGTCGAAGTAGTCGTCGAATGGGAACATTTGCGCGCTTGTACGTGGCTTCTTGAGTTCATCTTTGTATAGCTCTGTGAAAAGCGCGCGGACATTATCTAGGAGCTTGTCTATCCATGTGAGGTGTACTAAGGACTGATATACTGCCTGCATGGAGCTATTAGAAGCTCCTCTCTACTACGTGCGCTGCATGAATGTAGGAAGCTTACCACAAAAATCAACCCCAGATCTTTAGCTGCGGTCCATTTGAGAGTATATCCTTCTTTCTTGTACGATGGCTTGCGAGTATCAGAGTCCTCTCCAGCATTTGTCCCTGGCGCAACCTTCTCTTCTATGAATACCTCTCTGATCAAGCTATTGACCACATTATTGCCAACGGGTATATAATTCTTCGACCACAGTACCACGCCGGAGGTGGATAATATCTCAAAAGTATCTATCATTCTCAATACCTAGCGAAAGGACGCCGAGTGACAATATTCGAGGGTGTAGATGCGGAATGACGGAGGGGCGACTTTCAATGGTGGGATCTGGAAAAGGGAGCGCGGTTCTTGACTCGTGCAAAAATCCCAAAGTTCAGACACGGTGAAGACACTTGGACAATTGAACAAAACCCCAGGCATCCACCTTCATAGTATACATTCTTCCGTATCCATCCTCCCTTACGACTTTTGAAAAACATAATGCATCGATCCGCTTACAATAATCCGCCACCCGCACACTCGCCGCCGCTCCACCATCCCGTCCCACAACATGTCTCGACTGTACCCCAACTACGCTCTCCACCACCCCCCGTACCACAGTCACAGCAGCAATCACCAAATAGCTATGGATATCCACAGCAAGGAGGAGGACAGCAAGCAGGAAGTGGATATGCCCACGCCCCCTTTGGGGGGTTTATGAACGATCCAACGGCACAAATGGGATTCCAAATGGGGAAAACAGCAGTAGCAGCAGGACAGGAATATATAGACCAGAACGTACAGAATCTCCCCCTCATCAGCTCAAATTTCCCAGAAAGTATCTATAGGAGCTATATTACAATGCTCCTATAAGAATCTATGGGAACCATAAGGCTCTACTCTACTCAATATCTCCTAACAAAGCTAACCCCCACCCCAGCTAAACCGCTACCTCAACGTCAGCGCCCTAAAACACTACTTCAACGTCTCGAACAGCTACGTCGCCTCAAAACTCTTCCTCGTCTTCTTCCCCTGGCGCCACCGCCCGTGGTCACGCCAACAACGCCTCTCCCCCAACGGCCAAGATGGCTACTTCCTCCCTCCCCGCGAGGACATCAACTCTCCCGACATGTACATCCCTGTGATGGCCTTCGTGACCTACATCCTCTTATCCACCCTCCTCGCCGGCCTACGCGGAGCCTTTCACCCCGAACTTCTTGGTCTCACGGCAACCACCGCCTTCGCAGTCGTGATATTCGAGATCCTCGGCTTGAAGCTAGGAACATACCTCTTAAGCATCAGCAACGAAAGCCAACTCCTCGACCTCGTCGCCTACTCCGGCTATAAATTTGTCGGCATAATCGTGACCCTCGTAGTCGCCGAGACCATAAACGCCGGGCAGGGGACAGGCGGGTTAGTAGGCTGGTGTATCTTCCTCTACGCCTTCAATGCCAACGCTTTCTTTCTCGTGCGTCAAATATTCCTTTATCCTCTCTCCTTAAATTGTATAGCTAATAGTGTCGCTGTAGCTCCGCTCCCTCAAATACGTCCTCCTCCCCGACACCTCCCCCAACACCGCCAGCGGCGCCTCCTACACTATCGCTCGCAGCCAGCGCAACCGCCGCACCCAGTTCCTCTTCTTCTACTCCTACATCGTCCAGTTCGCCTTCATGTGGATCCTCACCCGGCAGGAGGCCTCGCCGACTGTGGCTGGGAAGGCGAAGGCCGCGTGACACACCTAACGACGTGGCCAAGCCCATCACGGTCAACGGGAAAGCATGGGGACGTATGGTGTTGGGATTGGTGTTGGTATCGGTGTTGGCAGCACGACATGATGCTTTACGCGATTTGAGTAGGAGATAGGATGGTGGACGTGGAGCATGGGTATACTAGCCAGTTTACGAACGTGCAAGCATCCGAGAGAAGAAAGACAGGGAGACACACTGAATAAGACGAAGCTCACGATGGATGTTTGCACGACTATTTCCCATTTCACCACAGTCTCCCATCAGACGGACCAGCAGGATCTCAACGAGCACTCACAGCAGCGCAGAGGGTATGAGTTTAAGCTGAGGTTAAGGAAGAGAATATACAGCCATCAATACAATAAGTATACAACTAGATAATGTACGTGTACATGTATGCAAGCACACCAACCGAAACTGCGCATAGGAGAATGCAATGACGTCCCGTCCCTGCATCAAGGGTGAGGTAGATATCACCTCCAGTTCCCGTCCTTTGCATGTACACCACACACCTCACCACACCACAAAATGCACGACATATTCAAACGCACTAAATTCTCTAAACGTACATAATCCATCTACTCCGCCACTCGTGCGTAGAGATAATCCACGCACCCTTCCCCAAAGCAGCCCTAAAGAAGCCTTAATCGACTGATCCATCCACCCACCCATCACGCCATGGTAAAGTAAGTAAAAAGTGTGTTGAAAAAAAGCCTCACCTACCGTGGCTCCCATCACACTTGAATAATCAGTGTTGTACCCGTCGTGCCAGCTCTCTAGTCACCGGTCGGAATATCGAGATAAAGGAAAATAAGGGTTAGGGGGAAATATACATCTCGGTGTAAGTGTGTGATTTTAGTTGTAAACGTTTCAGTTGTAGTGGATATGAGATATATCTTCATCCATCGAATCGCACATTTGTCATGAGGGAAGAGACGGGGAGAGTGGGGAAGCTCGAGATAGTGAGGGGAGATGATGTCCGCATGAGAATATTACAGCCGGATTTATTGATCATGTAGAAAAACACCACGACATCCCCTCCTCATCAGAAATTTATAAGATTGCTTCCCACATTCCCGGACCCATCTTGACGGGAACATCAGTCTCACTCGCGCAACACGCACGCTTGCGGCCTGGACCTCTCTGGACCGGCTTTCTGTTCTCGGCACCAGCACAACGTTCACTGGGACTCTGCAGAGCCTTTGCAGCAAATCTTGTACTAGAGGTGCGGCCCTGTGATGTGAGGGTAAAAGTCTCCGCAACATTGCGATCCGTGAGCACCCCGTTGGAGGCCGGGTGCCAGTCTGGATTGTTGAGGAGGGCACGGACCTCACTCTGCAAGCTGAGGTCGGTAGATGATCTGCCTCGCTTCCTCGTCTTAGCTTCCTCGGCGGAATGTAGCGCGGCTGACAGACTAGATTGCTGCTTTGACGCTTGCCTCCCGCGCTTTGGACCGGGAACGGGAGTCGCATCCGAGTCATCGAGGGTGAAGCTCGAGAAATCGGGTGAAGACATTGGCTCGGCCGTCAACGGTTCGTTAGTGAGGTCGATGATCTCCTTCTCCTTGACCGGTGCCACGCAGGGCAGTCTCGCATTACGGCAGGTCGCCACGCGAGCCAGTCTGGGTTGACTCGCCGCCGGCGCCCATGCAGCGGATGAGACTGACGAGATTGACGAGGCACGCGATGAACGCGAGGAATTATCGGAGACCATGGACTCGGGGGAAGACGAAAGCGACGTTGAGGATAGCGCAAGAGAAGGTCGACGACCGCAGAAGTGATAAGCTTCTAGACCATTCTGTTTCTGAATGGGGTTCCAGGGATCTAGAGCTGTGCGCGCCATACAAGCATTCTGAGCCTGGGCGATTGCCGTGCACATAGACGGTCTCCTCGGTCCGAAAGCGGCAGTACCCACTGCAGGGGTACCGAACACAGTGGACTGAGGTGTTAGGATAGGTGTAGGCAATGGACCCATTCGTACTAACGACGGAGTAGGGGGGATATTCTCCGTCCTTGGCTCAAGGTAACTAGGTAGCCTTGTTGTTGGAGATGATGTGAAATCGTTGGTGAATGTGGTTTCAGGAATGTTTGTACGCAAGGATACCTTCCTCACCGTTGGGCGAGGATTGATAGCGATAGTATCCAATTCGGGAGTTAGGCAAGGGACAATCGTTTTCCAATCGCTCGATGCCGGGCTAGTTGGACAGGCCCCCGGCGACGGAGGATGAGCGGCTGGTGAATAGTTGAGGACGACTTCCTGCCATCGTTCGAATATTGGATCCGTGATATGTAACTTCCAGTCGACTGCACGAAGGAAAGCCAATTCGTTGGTATTGATCTCGCAGACCTTGAGTCCAGATATCTTACTCCAAGCTCTTGCTGAGTAATTACGATCCTGAAGATACTTCGACGCAAGAATAAGAGCCGCGAGAAACATACGTCTACCGCATTGGAGTGCGCGTAGTGAATGCTGGTCCTCCGGTTGCTCCATGGTGAAGTCGTGCTTAGGCACATGACCCTTGATGAGGATCAGATAGTAAAGAGCGACTTGTAACGTCGAATAGCTAGTACGAGATCGTCGCAAGGTCTCTTGAATGAATGTGCGAAGCGGTAGAACACGACCTTCATTGCGGCACGCCGGCATAGACAACGGCCAGATGACTTCAACCATTTGAGTGGCAGAGTCTCCAAGGAGGGACAATCTCAGCGAAAGTCAAAGAATTGGAAAGGGACAGTACTTGAACTCACCAACTAAACTATCAACGAAATTAATTTTCCTTTCGCTCTGGCGGACTAGCTGAGGTGGTGCACGGCTATTAGAGGAGGTTGAGCACCGTCGGGGGTTTTGCCGAAGCTCTTGCGGGACAGGTACATTTACGTCCGCATTCCGCAATGGTGGAAGACCCCAACTGGATCCTGAGACCACTGTTTGCTGTGCTTGCTGTAACTTTGGATTTTGGAATTGCGGACGGTTCAAGGCCCATAACTGGTCGGCACCATCCCAATTGCAATTGACGGAGCTCACCGCCGATGAAGCAGAACTTGCTGAAACTTGCGATGAGGAGTCCACGACGGAGAAGACAGATGATGAAGATGATGAGGCGGATGAGGAGAGTGATGGCGCATACGGATGGCTGCGGGGTGATGTCGCATCAAAGGTCGGATGCGGGATGTCGTAGGTCATTGTGGTGGGAAGGTAACGCCTTTTAACCGAAGATCCCCAAGACGTGTTAAAGGAAATAGATATAATAAGAAGTGAGAGGAGAGGAGAGGAGAGGAGAGGAGAGATAATAGATTGGAACTTTTCCGGAAAGGTATTCTTAGAAAGAGCAAGTACTTTTCGTACCTAACTTGAAATGAAAATTGGGTCGAATGGTCGTGGTGTGACCAGAGGTAACCGATGAGACAAACCGTTCGGAGTGAGCCTAAACAACCCGTGCGTCGTGAGAACGGCAGCAAATTAGTTCTTCCACAAGTTCTTCTGCTAAATATGCAGAATAGAGGATGTTGCGGGTTGTTTTCCAAAGTGACTTTTTGAGAATGGTCCAACAAACGAAACCGATATGTAAGGTATCCAATTGCTGGGCTGAGAAACCCTCCAGTCACCGTACGCTCAGTGTCACCTGAACAAGACCTTATGTGAGAACCTGACCGCAATGCACTCCGATGATGCGACTTCGTCGATAGCTCAAGCTACCGTAAAAGCCGAAAGGTCGAGGGTGTACGCGGAAAGAATCTAGACGAGGAAGCCTTCAAAATCAAAGGCCTTGTTCGAAGGAGCAGCGGTGACACATGAACGACGGATGACTGGAGATGAGTTAAGAGGAACGCCGGGGCACATCGTGACTCTGTTCGTTGTTGCGGTAGAGGTGGTTATCTGGGCATAAAGCTCGCCACCTAAGCCGGTTTGACTTTCAAAGTTAACGGATGATGTTTTTGAATCAGGTGTTCGTCGGTCTTTTGGTCGTGTGTAGTAAGTTCGTAGATTTTTTTTTTTTTCAAGAACGTGAATTATTGTGTGGAATATATCGTTTGTAGAGTTGATGTTAAGGTCGTCGCGATCGAGTTAACGAGGCAAGGGCCGTTACAGGGTTAGATATGGGGTGTTGTTCGGAGGGTAATAGGCAAATTCAAGAGCAGAAATAATTAAAACTGAGTGGAGAGTATGGTTAAATAAAGGTACAGAAGGTCGAAGTGAATGACTATCAAGTATGAGTCTTTTGGGTAGGCGGCAGTGGTGCCAACGGCTTCAGTCGGGCTCGCGTTTGACTCTGCTTGCTGAAGGAAGGCTTTCGGAGGTGTGACAACGAGGAAATCTTGGAAGCAATCAAATAGTCAAGGGAACAAGTAGAAGAAGAATGAGGTGTCGATTTGATTGAGTATTTGAGACAAGCGTCAGTTAAACGCCCCAGCTCTCGTAGATGGACATGACGGTGGCCATTTTGGATTGCTGGTTTGACTTTTGGAAGAGGGAGGCGAGGGCTGGCGCTTTTGATAGAAGAGGAGAGAGATGAGAGCGCATCGGCGGTCATTGGCGGGCGGGTGTGACTCGACGCAACCAAAGGACCCTTTCAACTTTCAGCGCCTCCCACTTCCCACGAACCCCAGCCAACCTAACCTAGAGATAGAACTAATAATCCCCCGGGGCCTTTTTTTTTCATCTCTCTTTACGTGTCCCTACACCAAATTTGGCCACAGCAGATACGTTTCGAGAATTTACTGGCAGTTACACTTCTATCTGTTGATCTCTTCGCTCCCTTTGACTATGCCGCCTTCCGGTTCCTACGGTAGCTTCTCCTTAAAACCACTACCTTATTAGGTGCTGCTTAATTGACTCCCTCATTTTGCAGAAACACAAAAGCATTTTGCGTCCACAGCTGCATCACTAAAAAGGTACCTACAGCTTATTTTTGATTGCTCTTTGCAGTACTCGTACAGCTCCTTTCTTCACTTTCGCTGCTCTCACGTTTCCTGTACGAGGAGGCTGCACCCTTACTGTAACTTGTACCCATCTTATGCCCCTCAAAGAAATGCGAGCTGTAACGTCGTCTGCCTGAAAGCTGAAGAAGCCAATCCTAGCTTGAATATATTTTTGCAATAAAGTCTGCCTTTGTTACCTTTGTTTGGGATATCGATTCCAACCAGTCATCGCTCCCTGGAATCCACCATTACCACTCCCCTCTCTTCCGTCTTTCGTGTAGAACTCTCGAGCCTATTCTCCGTTTGCATCACCTCAGCCTAGAGATGCTCCTCCCTCTCCTCCCTTCTGCCAACGCTCTGCCTACGACACGCAAACATACAGTAATGATCCGTGCCGTCTCTCGCGATCGTAATACTGCAATTTACGGCAAGGTGGTGTCCTGTTCTGCAAAGCGATCCAATGATGTAGTTGCTGGCTGACCTTCCCCTCATCCATACGAATCCGTGCCACAAGCTGATTCGAGAGATTCAGCTTTTCCCTTGTTTCCAAAAAGGCCGGAAAGTCCGAGCGGGCGTCCTTCCCCAAAGAGAGGAATTAGTGTATTTATTTTCATTAACCCTTACCGCAATCGGTTGAATTTGCGTCCTTTTGACTCACCACTTTCACCTCCAGAGTAGACAGCAATCTTTCAGAAAAGATATTATTATAATTGCCCGCCAACAGTGCCTAGTAAGCCCTTAGCAAATCTATCTGCAAAGTAGAATGCCGTGACGATTACGGACTGTGAAGAATCCATATGTGTTACGGAATCATATGACGAGCTATGTAAGCGTACCCTCTAATGGGTACGGTCTCAGTACAGTCATCCAGATACTCCGCGGGGACGGACGAAAGGCCTATTAGAGAGTGTCTCTGTTGAGATGCCAAATCATCTTCAAGGCCAAAAAGGGTAACATGAAGCTCGTTGTATTATGGTTCCAGAACGCATAAACGCACCGAAGGCTTCGAGAAGTTGTTTTCAGGAGAAAGAAAATAATGGTTCGAATGCCTATGGAGAGCTCTGGATCAACGGAACACAGCCGCAAGAAAAGATTGTCATTCATCAGTGGCTGCCTTCGCCCAAAGACAAAACCTGCCGGATACGCTCTAGAGTCATAACTTTGAGCAACTTTGAGCTTTGTCTAGGATCGTAGTCAGCCAGATTGGCATTATCGCTGAGAATGGTTCCCTCTCTCAAACACCTCATCAAATCGAAGTGAAGCTCCGGAAGGCGATTGTTCGATTCCGAGCTTCATCCGATCTCGCGGTGCTGATATCCTTGGGGTTCCGATGGATTGGGAAAGGTGGCAAAGTCTGGAGGCTGAGTCAACGCTTTTCAACCTGAACTGCCCGACCCGACATCATACATGGCAACAGTCGCATCATGTCACCACCCAACAACCTCTCTAACCTCCACAGCCCACACCGTGATCGGAGGGTAATCTTTATTTGAGGAACAGGCAGCAGAGCCACGGGCGCACAGAGCTCCAGAGTTCGGTAATGGGGAACCGTGGCACCATAACGTGACCGATACTCGTTGGCAACCATGGGCTGGCTGTATCAAAGACACTTCAGCAGAGACGCATCCTTGGTCATTGTTGACTTGTGGGATGGATCAAGATTATTTTCTCATCTGTTCTGCTGACCGTGGTTATCCGCGGCGATGGTGGCCCTGAAGGACAAAACGTGTCATCCACCTGAGCGTGAGATTCTTTGTTGTGAGTTCGTAAAAGGCTGGTGGCTGCCTGGAGGTCAATCTCGAGTTCTCGATCTAGCGTGCTTGACGATTGCTCATCGTGTGTGTGATGCCCAAAATTTCCGCAACGACAGTGAGACACGGGCTGAATGTGATTTTCATGGGGCGATATGAGATACTGCAGCCTAATTATGGCGATTATTGATTGGTTGTGCAGTCACCCATTTGCATGGTATTATTGACAACAGTAACCAGATAACAGCATTCTCGCACAGATTAATGCTGATTCTCGAAAAGATTGACGAATACGCAAGATACGTGCAAGACGTGAGATTTCAGCTCAGATCGCCGTAGGCTGCTTTGAAGATAATGCATACTTCTTGACGCAGGAACGATCATATTGGAATTATACAATAAGCAAGATATCTGGAAACAATCCAATCTCAGTCCAGGTATGTCGAGAGATGACGATAGTAACAGTTGAGAAGGTAGGCGCAAAACCACCAGGCAACAACCGCCAACAATCGCCCCGTCAGCTCAGATGCATAATGCGACAAGTCAATGAAAAGTAAGATGCAACCCCAGGATTTCCTACACATAATAAGAGCCACGTGAAAAATCAGACCAGCCGCCGCCATCGCATGCATCATATTCTAGGGAGGGTACTCGGTTTTGCCATATTTGGCGTCGCCCGATACACGCACGACGCTTCTGTCCTACCATCATACTATTGTCGATAATGCACTGTCTATTCCCTGTTCATCAAGAAAGGGCACTCGAAGCGTGTGATCCTACTCATCTCTTCGTGTGTTGCCCTGGCCTCCTCACTTGAAGCTGGGACAGCTACGGCTTCACCGTGGTGCGGATGGACCATCTGCTCCATATCTTTTGAGTAAGGGCGTACGATGTCGCTAGGGCAGTCGAAGAATTGGTCAACTACATCATCGTATTCACCGTCCTTATAGAGGTTGGAAGTTTCCGGGATAGAGCTTTCCTGCACACGCTGTTTGATTGAAGCATCTTCATCATCTTGGATCTCATGGTCATGCTCTGTCAGCTGCAGCGAGGTCGGAACCTGTGAGCTGTCGGGATGTGAAATCCGTGTCCAGCTACTACAATTTGAGCTTGACCGTCTTGACGAACATGCTGGAACTGGAGTCTCTGTAACGGTGGCCTCATTCCCAATGGTCTTATAAATGTCTTCGGAAGTCATGTCGCCAGATATCAGTACTGCACTGGTATCGTCTGTAGATTGTTGCGGTACGCTTTTGGTGGCGTTTTCTATAGCATCGATAGTCTCGTGAGCGTCTTCAGGTCTAGAAACTCCAGGTACCGTTGTGAGATTGATATTGTCTGTAGATGGTTGTGACAAGCTTTCCGTAGTACTCATCACAACATTGGTGGTCTCCATGTTCCGCTGTGGTCCTTCAGCTACACTTGCCTCGTGAAGAGATTCAAGAGTTCCATCGTGCGAAATCAGCGCCGGTTGACTATCAACCTGATCATCTTCAGGAGGTAACTCCTTTTGACTTGTAGCATTCTGTTTTAACTGTGGGATGATTTCAACGTCTGGAGTGACTATTGTTTGAGAGTCGATGGGATCATCTCCTCGAGGTAAAGTTGTATTCTCTATCACGTCGGGCTCAATAGTTTCTATAACCGGAACGACTGTTCCTTGGCACTGAACGGAACTATCTTCAGGAATTGGCACATCTGGATTGACTCGGCCTAGATCTGAGTCCTCAATAGTCTTTTCGTCTGTGGAGGTAGCTGGCTCAGGACTGATAAGATCTTCCTTACGCGGCTCTACCTCTTCGTTGATTGTATTCCGCTTGGGGTTTTCAGCAGTCTCAACTTGGGTGTTAATCAATGCTTCAGGAACAACAGAACCATCCTCGGGAGGTACTACCTCTGTACTGGTTGCATCGCTTTCCGCATTTTCCTCGTTGATCGTGGAGTGAATTACTAAAACCTCCGGATCAGTAGAGTGCTTGTCAAGATTATGAGACGTATGAGCTTCATGAAATTCATCTTCATCCACATCCTCTTCTTGCTTGCTGATTTGAGGTGAGACGACAAGTGTCGATTGTGAGTCAATAGAATTTCTACGAGCTAAGTCTGGACTGGTACTCTTTTCATCAGATTCGGGCGCAGGTTGTGTGTTGAAAGGAATAGTCGTGTTCACCCGCTTAGGAACGATCACTCTGTTAACAACTCCAGTCGGCGCGATCTGTCGAAACATTTCCATCGGATCAAACCAGGTTTCGACCTTTTGAAGCCGAACCTTATTATCGACGTGTGCGATAGTCACACCCTCGATGTCGATAGACCCGCCATGAGCCTTCGATGTTATTTTCTCCCCCTTGCTAAGCAACTATTAGACATTGTCATTTTCTGAACATTGGTGGTACACTTACTCATTGAAGCCAACATAGTCATTCTTCATGGTACCCCAATGACGCCATCTGAATGCGACAACAGGAGGTCCACTATAGACTTCTAGCACCTCCCACGCAAAGGTGGGCATCATACGCTTGAAGGTTTTATGGCTCGAGGCGAAGTCAGAATGTTCGGGGCTGTAATAGTCGTTGGGGGCAATAATAGCATTGTATGTTCCTACTTTAAGCATGTGATCTGCGCCCTGCGGAGGACCACCATTGATAGCAAACGTGTATTTATCGTGATCAACAGTACGCCAGTCAGAGAGGACTGGCTTGAAAGATGCTTCAACCTCCCAATTCTTAACCAGGTTTTCAACAAGTTGGGGCAAGCTTCCAGCTGCATGGTCCATGCGTTTCGCTACAAATATTATTAGTACATTGATAAGAGAGCAAATAAGAACAAGATGCGGTGAAACCAAAGAAATGCAAGATAAAGCTGAGCGATTAGTTGTGTAAGAACCATGCAGCTTCTCGTGACGATGACCTCGCAGTTGTACGACAGATCGGGCGGAATTTCATACGTGCACTGCGTGAATACTGACGGAATGGAACAAGGCCACCACGTGGATAAAAATGGAGATATATTGAGTACAACTCAAGGTGGATCTTCGTGAAGTGAAAGATGAGAAGATGGTAAAGACCACGCTTACTCTTTGCAAAGACGTCCCGGGTTTTTGAGTAGTCCGGAGCTCTACCATACCTCCACTTTGCATCTGAATCCTTTAAAACAGCATTAGGATCTGTCAAGTAATCCGGTAACTCTTGAGCTGGATCGGACGGTTGGGGTGACTGCTCGACGGTAGTCATCCTATATGCTAGAGAGAGGTTTGGAGACTGTAGAAACGGAAGAGTAATAACAAGAGACTGTAAGTGTCAAAAGCAGGGTTGACAGTGAACAGGATAAAAAGATCAGGATGTCAGGAATGTGAGAAAGGAAAGTGACAGTAGGTCTGGTGATTGAGGGAAGACAGGTGGGTGGGCGAGGAGTATAAAAGGGTTTACTCTATTCCTTACGATGGTCTGTATCATGCCAAAACGTGGGATACCAATGTATTAAGAAAGAAAGGTGCCAACTTGCCATCTTCGTCCGGGGGAGGAATTACACATGGCAATTCCCACAAAAACGCTTGGAATGTACATTCAATCTAAGATAAGTGACCCTTTTGTCCTTTTGACACGCATCCCCGGCAGTTTCGAGGATTGTAGGACCGAGAAAGTCAGCCACCATGATGCATCACTCTTCAATCATCCTTACTTTGTTTCACCTGCAGAGGCCGAGATCTGGTCCAAGATCGGTAATAGATTTTGGAGAGTGACTCCCGTTCTCGGATGTATCCAGTTGAGGAAGGCTCTCTCTGCTACAGTGTCGTTCGTGCCTTCCATCCGAGTCTTCTCCTCATACCATGGTTCCAATTGGTAGCTAGGATGAAGATCTGAAGGGTATTTGCAGAAAGTTGGTGAACACGGTCCGATATTGTGGTGGAGTAAAGGGATGAATCAGGCTAACTTAGCTGCGGAACGCCGTAAGGAGTGCTTTTGGTGGGTCAATGAGTGCACAAAGATGATGAGCCTGGTATCAGGAGAAGACTTGGGTACCGAGGGCTTTTCCCTGTTCTCCTTACGAACTGATCATATCGCCTTCAACTTTCTTCCACAAGTTCAATCATTGGATCCAGATGGAAATCCTGTGAACTCGAACGCCTGTTCGAAATAGGAGGTTGAATTGCACCACCCAGAGTCTCAAACGATTCCATGGTATGGTACGACCATATTTTTTTTCTCCGATGCGCAGGCCATCAAGGATCAACGTCGTACAAGCAAGAAGCGCCTATTGTTATCGGGAATTTCCCTTCTCGGCTCGTTCGATACCGTAATATTTTAGGTATCTAGTGGTAGTGAGAGTCCGAGAGGGCTAGGTATATGCATGCTTTGAAAGAGCATCACATCAGCGGGATCTCCGAAATGCGGATATAATCGCTTCAACCTGACCTTTCTTTGTTTCGTTCAATTTAGCTCATTCTAAAAGAATCCTCATTGGACCTCCCGTACTAGATCCCTTACTTAAGACGGGAAAGAGACTCGAAAATTTCTTAAAGACCACTGAAAGTCAAGGAAGCACTAACCGTGACACTGATAAAAGGAGCATAGGTTTGGTCTCTCAAATTTCTCACAGGCGTGCAACCTGTGGGTGTTAGTTAGCGCAAGTGTGTGAGAAGTAACGTTGTCTTGACTCTTGGTTCTTGGTTCTTGGTTGCTGTTTGGAGCTCTGATGCCGGTTTAGATCCGTATGCAGAGTTTTCCCCTTTTGATGCCATACATATCAATCTGCGAATTGCCGTGCTTGATCTGATCCGCCTACCAGGTCAAGAATCTCGAGGTCTGAAATACGGCGTGTGATTCTCGCGTGGCAATCCGTTCCTTTGGAATGCATCTCGATGAGACGGAAAGTACCTTAGATCTTATGTAGGAGGATATTGTAATCGTGTCATGCAAAAACGAAGCCGTTATGATGCATGTTACAGTTATAGCGTGAGAAAAGCGAGCGAATTACGCCGGCTATAGTTGAAAAAGCGTTTTCACTTGGCACATACAGTTATCAATGGAGCCATAGTCGCATAAGAGGAAACCCCACATTAGCCATGAGGCTTTGTGGTACGACGATGGCGTCCCCCCCTCTGCGAGATTTCGATCGTGCGGGATTTCGCAAAGATATCTACTTTAAGGCCGGTCAACGAGCTTGTGTATTAAAAGATAGGACAAATATTCGACAGCTGGCCGTTCTAACCTTTATGACACAGGGGAATATTGGAGAGTAGCGTGACATAGTTACACGTCCGATACAGAGGAACTTAGGCTTGTTTGGCGTCTCTTTCAACGTCTGTAGATCCTGTATCGTGGGGAGACTAACAGCTAGCACAGCATGGAATGGAGAGTAAACAACGTTGATTTAACGCCAGGGCGTCACGACATTCCGTTTGACAACAACGGATACATAAGCGGCGGTCTGGAAGGTATCCGTCTAAACTGTCAGGCTCCAATGGAGTAGTGCTCGGAGCGTATGTTTGCACGACATCAAACGTAATGAGCCAAGGTGAGATAGACACTCGTTGTTATGAATTCATCATTACTGTGTGCAAACATGTGGCGTTGCATGAACGTTGTATGCATAGCATCAAAGGGATAACGCTTCTGTAGCTTAGGACTAGATCAAACCCTATGTGAGGAGGGATCAGACCTACCTGAGATATCATACTCGTTGAAATTTCTTGAAGAACATATATCGTCCGGTAAACATCAGCTTTGAAGATTGTCAAGAGGATGAAATGAACGGAAAGAATATTTGAATTGCCAAAAAAAAAAATATAAAAAAAAAATAGCATCACATGCTATACACACTAAGCAGTTAAGGCTAGATCAAGTTTACCGAACTGTTAAATTGCACGACCGAGGACCGAGCCCGCTTCCGGTCGTTGATGAAGTTGGTGTACTGTAAGAGACTATCGCTTTTGTCTATGACACCCTGAGAGTCTTGCACATCGCGGACCTTTAGTACCTAAAGTATCTGTTCTACGATGAATGACCTAAAGCGATTGATTCCTGTTCAAAAGAAAACGACTGGAGAGCTAATAAATCTGCTTGATGGCCAAGAATACAACACTAGAGGTAGCAAACTGCACAAATAACAGTACTGTATGAGCGGCATTTCATCCTCATTGGATATTACTGTACAAAGACAAACCATCTTTCAAGTGTCTTACATCATTTTCGTCCCTGTAAGTGGAATGTGTTTTAACTAAGGCGGGGAATGAGCGTAGCTGTGTACGGTAGGGAATACAGTGATACAGGCCCTCCCTTCTTGTTGACAAACTTTATGACAAGAGGACGTCTCCCGTTATAGTACACTGATATACAACCTCTTCAAGTCTTCATGCAGACTGTATTGAAGTACTGGGATCGTTGTGGAGTGCCCAAGGGGTTGGTGTCAGATTTACCGATACGACTGAGATTGGGATGTACAAATACGTATTGTGAGTACGTATTTCAGTATGCAGATGAGGCACACATAAGTCTCGTTGAAAACTGGACGAAAAGGTGATGTCTAAGAAGCTAAGAATAGTGTAGTCTATTCCTTTGTCCTGGTCCAAAGGTATTGTGGGAGATGTATTCTCTCGCAGTGGTTCTGGTGATAGTCCTTGAACTATGTAGCTCGCTATTATTCGAAAAACAGCGCGGTTTCATTTTGAAAGATATCATATTCTTTCGAAGTTACTTCAAGGTACTGTAAATACTTGCGTACCTTACCTTTACGCGCGTCCTTTACAAAGGTTCGTTATCGTTGGGGCGCGGGTGTGGCGTTACGATAGGCACAGCCCCAGATCTTCCCGTCCACGAAAACCCGGGGGTGCAAGGTGTTTCAAGTTTGGACGTTCAGACATCTATCCTCATATTCTCCTGATTCCCGGCGATACTCTCCATGTTTCCCTTCTGCGAGGGTCTATTTCGTCGTAATTCTCTCCGACCCAAATATCGTGTTCTATCCCTTCGTCCTGATTGATTTATACTCGTTCCATTGCACTCAAGATCATAACATCAACCTCGTGAACCCTTAGGGGTAACGCATACTCCTGGAAGAGACGGCATTTCCCTCTGAAAAAGTTGACTGGAACAACTCTAGACGAGAAAAAGACAGTATCTCGTCAGTAAAAATATCCTGGGAAGATTAGGGAATTGAGTCGACAATGGCTACAACCTTCTGGCAACGGGATCTCGCATCCTCATTTGACGACGCTCGCGACACCTTATCATCGTGGGACAAATGCATGGACAAGAACTATTGCAAGTCAGTCTTCCTTACCGTGATGCAAACATTCTCTTTCAACACCCAACCCATTCCTAACGTTTAACACAGATGGCCCGTCATAGTCGGAATTATTATTGGTTCACTCATTCTAATATCAGTCCTCATCTGCATCATCCGCTGTGCCTGCTGCGGCGCTGCGTGCTGCTGTAGTTGCATGTCCTGCTGCACATCCTGCTGTCCATCTGGGGGTCGCAAACACAAAAACCATGAATCGCTCCCCTCTCCCGCCCCGATGCCCTACGACGGGCCCATTGATACACAATACGCTAGTCGTGCCGGCATGCCGATGTATGGCGCCGGGTTCCCTAGTTCCGTTTCCACCTACGGCTCCAGCGCCCCGCAATACGCACAATTCGACGCCTCGACGAATAAGGGCGGCAAATTCAACGAGGATGCGCTACCTGCGATGCCGAGCTGGGATACCGCGACGCAGAGAAAGGTCCAGGTTGAAATAGAGGAGGAGGAACCCCCTAGGAATCAAGAGGTCGGCATCGCGATGAAGCCTCTCGACCGTGACGGTAGTTTGCACGCGGACTACGGCAACACTCATAGCGCAACGAGTCCGATGCTACCTAACGCAGCAGGTGCTCCTCTTCGCTCTCCAGTCTCACCATACGCGCAAACTCGCTCCCAATCGAATGACATGTATACCCCACAATCGCGCACATCCCCTGACGATCGCTCCACCGACCCATATTTCCGACAACCGCAGCAAAACTCGTACAACACCTACGACTCGCCTTACCAAATCAATCAGGAGTCCGGCGTACTTACGAGCACTGGAGGGCAGAGGACGCAATCTCCACCTCGGGACGATTATCGTTATGCTTCACCGGCGCCGTATACGGACAACTACAGACATAACCAGCGGGGATTTCAGGAAAGTGCCTATGACAACTATCCGCCTAGCGGTTATGACGCATATCAGCCCCCGCAGCAGGTTAACAGGAGGCCCGTCGATGGGTCTTGGAGGGATATTTGAAGATCTCAAATTCAACAAATTTTTAGTGAACCACGTAATCTCTAGTTGTATCACAAAAACGTTCTGGGATATGGTAGCACAGCAGTCGCGGGAGGCAAGCTGAGAAATGTTCACAAGATTTTCGGTGGTGTTTCTTCACAGCCCTATTTTGGGTACAGGTT
This sequence comes from Patellaria atrata CBS 101060, assembly GCA_010093705.1. Classification (NCBI taxonomy): domain Eukaryota; kingdom Fungi; phylum Ascomycota; class Dothideomycetes; order Patellariales; family Patellariaceae; genus Patellaria; species Patellaria atrata. The sequence continues at coordinate 853,410 of MU006094.1, forward strand.
GTGGCTATGGTTTTGATTATTTCGGGTATGCATAGCGACGGCGTACAGGATTGTATATGAAGGCTCGATATCTCCTTCCTTTGGGCCGGGTACAGGGATTTATGTCTAGAATAAGGTCAATGGTATTCGACAGTGCAGGCATTTCAGGCCGAATTCAAACTGACGAACCCCTAAACCCCCGTTACGCCATTGGATCTCTATCTTCATACGTAAAGTTCCCCGATCTCCACATTGTCGAGTCTTTGAATCTTACTCTACCTGCCTGGGAAGCCTCAAGACGTACCAGCTCCGCCCCAATCCGACCATAATAGCACAAATAAGCTTAGGATGTCGGAAAGCGGCGGGATAGTCGACCAGCGCCTTTCCGTGTACTAGGTATCAGGATGTTGAACAAGCAAACACCGCGTCACGGCGTACAGCAGACGAGATACTAGGGACCGCTGACCTGGTCCTAAGAGTAGGCTTACCACAGCTCTACAAGAGCGCAAAGTAGTGTATATGTTTGCTATTGATTGGGGTAAGCGCTGAACTGAACTGAGGTGAGAAATAGGGAATGGAGAGTTCGAGCTGGAAGATTGCGTGACGTGTGATGGCGAGGCGATGCGATGTGGTATAAATATCAGCTTGGTTGACTGGATGAGAGTTACGTCCAGTTAAATGCTAGAAGAGTAGAGAAGCCGTAGCTGAAACCAATAGCGCCGTTACCCGTATGACCAGCCATGCACCCTATGCTTCATCGTCTTTGAATCATCTGTCCCACATCCGAACAAAAAATTTATTAGTACAATGACACCTCGTTCACCGTTTCCCACGTGACAGCCGGGGATATCTGCAGTGCTTCCTTTTCACCACATTTGTGCCCCTAATCTTGAAGCAGCACTCATTGCTCCTGTCCACTCGGTCGCACATTCATTTACTCGGGCCCGTGATAATTTTACGCCGGCAACTTTGCCCCTTCTTGCAACGGCGGCGGTGGTTCTAGTCTTGTGCCTTCGGCCATCATACGCTGGAATCCTATTCCGACACCCTCAATGACCGCGATAAGAATCGCTGTCGCAATAGCGCCGTTGCGCATCGCTCTTGGTCCGCCTCTTACAGCTAAAGAACCGCCGGTGAGAAAGCCGGCAATGATACCGTTCCAGGGGTCCTCCTTCTTACGTACACCTTTAACTGCACCTGGGATATGTGAGTTTATGAGGTGTCTGGAGAGGGGATTTTTGGATGTGGGGAAGGTTCTCTTCTGGGCGAGAGAAGGATTGACGGAACATACAGTCGTAACTTGAAAAGAGACCACCCCATACACCGAAGTTGCCTCCTAGGACGGGTGCGCGAGCTTTTATGGCGGTTATTGCTGAGTAGATGTTAGTGATCGTTCGTAGGACATGTATGTTGGACGTTAGGCGTACCGCCTATTCTACGCTCTCCTAAAGGACTGGGTTGATGTTAGTCGACTATCAATCCAGAATCTTTCTCTCTAAACACAAACCTATTTCTGAAACCTTTGACACCATGCCATACTATATTGTATTAATATGATATATTCTTGATCAATATAAAATGTAGTACCTGCACCGCCAATTGCACTATAGGATACAATGATTAGTTTTTCGCAAGTTATATCTGGTAGTGGTGGACAACTCTACCCCATAGAAAATGCGCCCCCGAAATCACTCAGGGCCACCCATGGACAAGGATCTCTAGAATGATCCATATTGAGAGTCTAGGTAATGATGAACGGAGGTGATATATTAGGAATGACGCGGAGGTCAAGGTGGTGCGCGACTGCTCAGGAGATGGCGAGATAGAAGGTGATATCCGGATGATAAAGCTTCGGCGGGTTTGGGTAACTCTTTTCAACTACTCTAACGCATCCAGATGTCGAAAAGTGTCAAAATATACAATGGACAAGTTGAAGAGAGGATAACAGACATATGAAGAGTGCGGCAGTCCGGTACATACATGAGATTGAAAGGAAAAAGTCGCTCATGATGCGCTTCCTTTCCGCAAGCCGAAGTATTTCCGATTTTTGTATTGCACAACCACAATGTGGTCACAAAACATTAGCAGTCTTCTTGCTGTCTGTCCTCACAATGGCAGTTATTTTACCTTTTCAATTGAGCTAACTGCTAGATACCGCTCTCAAGGTTACCATGCCGTCCGTCACCACCATCGTTTCGGTGGTTGTGTGTCTTTCCGCAGCCCTCATAATTATCGTCTCCAACGGAGATCTACCATTCCCCTCTCTAAGGAGATCCGACGGCCTCAATTGTGAAATTACCGACTCAGTCAGCCACACACCCTATGTCGCAACTTGGAACGTATGGTGGCATCCTCAACGACCGTTTAATGAAGAGCATCCGGGAACCGAAGGTCGTGGTCAAGGCGGAGGTTCTATTTCAAAAGCATGGAATATACTATACCATCTAGGAGGTAACGGCCCATGGGTAGAAAAGGTTGATGGTGTTGTGCAGAAAGGCATTGCGCCGCCACTAGGTTGCAAAATTGAACAGGTTCATTTGGTGCGTTGGGGGTGATGTGAGCATTGATTGACGGTCATGCTCATTGAACCTAAGTAGATGTCGAGACATGCGGAGAGGTATCCTACAAAAAAAGCAGGAATTCGTAGGTTATGGAGTTCTTTTAGCTATGCCCTTATCTATATACAATGAATAGTATTGTCATCCTGGACTGTTCCACTTGATTGACGCTCTCCTAGGACTCATGAAAGTCGTCAACCGCATCAGATCCGCAAAAACACCCCTCAAAGGCGATCTTGCCTTCGCAAATACATGGAAATATTTTACCACAGATACGTCCCATCCCTAAAAAATTACCCATATCTCCCCTATTCTCCCCTTCTCATCCTACTCCATTTCTCATCCTTACACCTATCCATCCCTATCCACACTACACCCTAACAAACACCAGACCCTAAACTTCAACTCGAACACCTCACAACGACCGGCCCCTTCGCCGGCACCCTTGGCGCCTTCACGACCGGCGTCCGTCTCCGCACCCGCTACGCCCACCTCTTCCACTCCTCTCCCCCACAAGAAACCCACCCATCCAACACGAGCAAAACGCGCTTCTGGTCCTGCGACTGCCCCCGCGTCGCCGACACGGCCCGCTACTTCGCACTCGGCTTCTTCGGCCACGATTGGCGCACCCGCGCCTCGCACCAAATCATCCCCGAAGAAGTCTCCCGCGGCGCCGACACGCTAACACCCGGCGACACCTGTCTCGGCTATCTCTGGGACGGGGAAAAGGGCCACGGGTACGGCTGGGCGATGCTGGATGTCTACCGTCACACATACATCCCCGCCATCATGGAGAGGCTCGCAAAGCAGAACCCGGAGGTGCAGTGGGAGGAGGAGGAGATCTGGGCGATGCAGGAGCTGTGCGGTTTCGAAACCACGGTTCGCGGCGCGAGTAAGTGGTGCGATGTCTTCACCCGGGACGAGTGGCTGCAGTTCGAGTACGCGCGCGACGTCATACACTACTATCGCGCGGGGCCGGGGAATCCGTACGGCGCCGCTATGGGGTGGCTCTACTTGAACGCGACCACGAATCTTCTCCTCCAGGGCCCCGATGCCGGGACTATGTTTTTCAGCTTGTAGGTTTGAGATTCCACACCCCGTGTTTGTGAAACGGAGAGTAGCTGATATGGTGGTGAACAGTGTTCATGACGGCGACATCGTCCCCCTCTTCGCTGCTCTCGATCTCTTCCCGGACAACGAACACCTCCCCGTCACGCATATCCCGCCGAATCGAAACTGGCGCACTTCGCAGTCTGTGCCTATGGGCGCGAGGGTTATTTTTGAATTGCTGAACTGTGGGGATGAGTCTGACTATGATTCCGCCGGTGCGGGAAATAAACCCCACCATTTCGTTCGCGTAAACGTCAACGATGGCATCGTCGCGGTTCCTGGCTGCGATGATGGACCGGGCAGGAGTTGCGAACTGGGTAGATGGGCTGAGAGGGTTAGGAAGAGGGGAGAGGATGTTGGGAGGTTTGGGGACGTTTGTGGGGTCGAGGGCGATGAGAGGGGGATTAGTTTTTTGCATCAGCGGTGGGATGGGGAGCGGGAGCGGGAGCGGGAGGAACAGGGAGAAGGGGGTAAGGGGGAACGGGGGGGATGGGGGGTGAGGGAGGGGGATAGGGATTAGGGTGGAGTTAGAAGAAGGTGTGTGGAGTAGTTAGAGGTGATGATGGGATGAGGGAATATATATATAGAGAGAGAGGATGAATGTCACAACCTATCTCGTACCCCCTTTTCAAGGGGGGAGCTGATCAAGGCTAAGGGACGGACTCTAATCAACAATTAAGGTACTTTTATCACCAAATCAGAGACAACGACTCATTACATCCCTTCCACTCCGTAATCGGGGATAAATAATAACACAACATAACATAACATAACATCAAATATGAGTCATTTTGTACACAGCGTACGCGATATCGTCCCCTCCCGAACACCCTTTCCACACATCAGTAACGCAGCCTGAAACCGCACCCCCCTTCTATGCCAAAACACCAAAATGCCTCAATCCTATCTTCTACCTAATCTACTTAATGCCCCGAATGTATAAGACGGAAGGAAAAAGATCCTCTGAAAGGTTAGGGTTTGGCTCTAGAAAAGGAGGATATAGCGCTAGGATGGGGTCTGGATGCCACGCTTCGGGGGATGAAAGTGGGTACTCCGCCCAAGGTTAGCAACGGGGAAAAGAAGAAGGGGTTCGAACCGAGGTAGTTAGAGGGAACGGGGACAAAGGGGTGCAGAAGAAAAAAAAAAAAGGGGGTGTAGATGAGTGAGTGAGGGTGTAGGCGAGTGAGAGTGAGAGGGATAGGGGTTTGAGGGATAGGGGTTTGAGGGGTGGGTCCCAGGAGGAAGGAGTGAGTCGAATTTTGAGGGGGTGTGTGCCCTGATTTGGCCCTTTGCCTTTACCCCTGGAATGGTAGGTCTCGCTGTTGTAGTTGCTATGGTGTCATGCGGTGATTTAGATGAGTTTGGTTATAAAAGGGTGCGGGAAGGGACAACGTTTGCGAGGAGGGGAGACTGAGAGAGCCTGAAAACGAGATCATGGAGGATAGGATATGCAGGCGAAATCCAGGGAGCGAGAGTGCTAAGTAAGGTTGGTAATTGATATTCCTTATATGGGTACATATGGATATTGGTATTTTGTCACCAATGAAGAGACAGCCAGACAAAAGCAAATCAGTCCAACAACGCCTTAAAATGCTCCCCCATAAAAAACGCCCTCCACAGGTATCACGGCCCCTAGAACGCCATGTATGCCATGAAATAACAGGTCGGCCTAGAATCCTAATATATGCACTAAATCACATTACCCTCAATATCCGAATTCCTCTACCCTCAACCATACCCCTTGCGCTCCCGTGCCTTTATGCACAGCTCTCTCGTCGCTCAAGCCGACCGTTGCGGTCCTAACATCGCTTACTAAACCCCTCGGGCCGCACACGACCACGGCACTCTCGCCCAGCGCTTGCTCGAGAGACTTGCGGATGATGTTTCGCGGCTGCGGTCGGCCGGAAAGGAGGGTGATGTGCGGGTGAACGAGAGGTTTGGCAAGCGAGATGGTGGAGGAGTTGGAGGAGACGGTTCTGGTAGTTGGAGCAGGGTTAGTAGGCGAAGTGGGTTTGGAGTCCGAGACGCCGGCAGGGATCACGGCGGGTTCAGAAGAGGATGCGCCGCAGTTGCAGTCACACACGACTTGAGCGTCAGAGGCGGCTTCGTCTTCGATGGTGTTGGTGCAGCAGCATGTACCGTCGGGTCCGCAAGCACCACCGTTGTTCGGAACGACGGAATCGGTATTCGAGCGAGCGTCAACTTGACGGATGGAGATTGCGTCGTCGGACTTCCCCTTTAACAACCCCTTTTCGTCAACCTCGGTTATTTCTTCTGGTTTACCGTGGACCGGAAGCTGTTGGGTAGGATTGGGTGACGAGAGCGGCGATTTGTGCTCTTCGGTGAAGCTAGGGTCACAGGTGACATAGACGCTGATATCAACCTCAACATTCGCACCGGCGTTCCGGAGGGTGTTGACGTCTTCGATCACGGTGGAGAGTTGCGAACTGAACCAGCCAAGCTGGCCGCGGGATTTGATGACCCAGACGAAACGGATATGGCGGGTGACTGCCACATCTGGAATACTTAAAAACCCACCATTTTTCGAATCCGATCCAGGAGTGAGCCATGCTCGGACGATATCCCTGAGCAATGGCATAGTGTATGTTGCACCAGTGCTTCCGGCGAAGAAGACGATACTGTCAAATTGCCTCAACGGTCTTATCCGTCCGTAAGGGCCTTCAATGCCTACACTTTTCCGTTGGCATATCTGCACTTGATCTGTGATTGGGAGGTCACCTTGTTTCTTGGCGTGGCGGAAGAATCTCATAGTTCCTCCTTTTTCTGCTTTTACAAGGAACTCCATCTTCCCATCTGCGGGTATAGAAGCAATGGTAAAAGGATGACTCTGGAGTGGAATGAGAGAATGACACGATAGGAAGACATATTGACCGGCCTTCCAACTGATAGGGGGATCGTGGATCGTGATCCGAGTGGTATTGTGAGGCAAAGGCTCAAACTCGGCTTTGAGGGACCAGAAACCGGACAATTGGCCAAGTTTACGCTGCTTGGGATGGAATATTGAGAGGTTGATGTATAAGATGTATAGTGCTCTGACTACACGGTCGAAGAAAAATAAGCCCACGGGAATCCATACCCAGTGTTGGACTTCATCGGGAACGTGAATGAACACGAATCCAATGAATACCGCAAAGGAAACCAGATGCTGGAGAACGAAGAGTTCATAGTTCCAGCCTCGAATCGGGGTCATGGAACTTAGAACTATCCATACCAAAACTGCCCATGACATAACGCCTTTCCTGGTGATAGGATCCGTTCGTATCTTCTTCTCGATGAAACCATCGTATGGGGCCCAGTTAGCAAACCAGTAGCCCATATGGATCGTTGCGGTTAAAAACAAACCGCGAGCGGTCCATCGATGGAGCCAGTTTAGTCTCTCATGACTGGTTCCAGTTAAGCAGCCAACGATATTGTTCTTACCCGCGAGAAGAAAGATGAGGGGTAATTGTGCGATGGAGACGAAGCCGCTCCTGTAGCCAATATCTTCGTAGGACCAGATATCGTTTGTGTCAAGTTTGTAGAAGCATAGGACAACGAGGATGATGATATATGCAAATACTAGACTTACTCGACCAACCGTAGGTGCGTACAAGGTATGACCGCGGATGGAGATGGGAGCAAACGAGGCATGACGGGTTTCCCGTAATATGGCAGTTATCGTAGCTCCTATTGTAAAGAGGAGAAACTTGGGTTTGGCTGGTGTCGGCTGATTGAACTTTTGGGCAGACAGTCTGGATGGGACCTATTTAGTCATGCTGTCCTCAGTGAAGAAGGAGCGACCAACCTTTGTCTATGGAGGAACTTGTTGTACAAGTTCACAGCTGTGGCGGCTGCGATGAAAGTTCCAACAACGATCCAATAACCTTCTTGGATGCGAAAGTTTGTAGGTACACCGTCACCCATGGACATAGAGCCCATGCTCATACCAGAAGTATGATCATGCGACATCTTGGGGCTTCGGCTCTCAACTTTGAGAGACACGGAAAGGGAGTCGAAGACAGAACAAGAAAGAGAAAGGGTGGTTTTGACAGGTTAAGAAAAGGCAGTTCCCAGTAGATTGCGACTTCCACCCAGGGAATATGCAAAGAAGACATGCGCCAGACAGAAATGAGGTTCCAGAAGAGGCAAGCCTATGTCATGGATAAGACTAGGGTTATCGATATGGAAATAATGGAAGAATGAGGAGATGAGTTTTGGGATTTAGGAGAGCATAAGAGGATGCGACACCCATCATGGTGTAGGTATGAGCTTTTCATGCTCGTTTCTGCTCACATCCCACTTTTGCGGTCAGTCCTACCGATACTCTATACAGATACTGTACCATGTTCTCACTTTCTGACTTTCTTACGGCACAAGGCCACACTAGGGTAGGACGCACAGGGAATATTCGGCACACGGTCGATCAAAGGGTCGATTTGAGGCTAGCCCCACCAAAGAAGCTTTGTATTCTCCAATCAAAACCTGCTCAAACACCCTCAGGGCTGTCAAATCGCCTCCACGCCAACTTTCTTTGTTAACTACCTCAACCTGAAAATATCATTATTCCAACAAAATGGTACAAACGAGCCTCTTTAGGGCAGTAGACGACTCCGTACTGTAAGCCGAGGACTATCACTAAAGTAGAGTATATACTCACCACACTTTCTTTTCTTGCCTTGTTGTATGCTTCTACCCGTAATACCTTACCTCTTTTTTCCCCCATAGACTGTCACAGACCTGCTACTTCCTGTCCCGACTGCATTTCAAACATCCCACCTTGGCTTTGTCGCAGCTTTGGTGTTACCCCACGAACATACGTTAATGACTGTACAAAAGCCCAAGATCATTCCTTTCATGCTTTACAGCGCGAAAGCTTGAAAAAGCACAGCGCGCGTTTGAGCGGGTTCTACGCTCTGATACATATTACTTTACTTCCATCCAGTCATCCATCTATTCTTCAGACCCTACCTTGCCATCTTGACTCCCCTTCGACTGAAGAGAACTACGTCTTTACGCAGAACCACGAATATCTAAGTTAATCTCATCTCAACCTTCAAGATGGAGGCAAGGCACCCACATGGGGATATGGATCACTCCAGTATGGGCACATCATCTCACATGAACATGGTTTTCTTCTCCGACACCAAATCACCCCTATTCTCCTCAATGTGGACTCCCACGTCCGTCGGTCAATACGCCGGAACATGTATCTTCCTCATCGTCCTCGCCATCGCCTTCCGCTCCATATTTGCCGTGAAGCATCGTCTAGAAGCAAAATGGCTAGACGAGGCAATCAACAGAAGATACGTCGTCGTAGCAGACAAGACTCCCGTCGCAGAACAAGTAATTAGAGATACCGATTCCAAAACCGCCGTGTTGTCTGCCAACGGAGTCGAGGAGCAAGTGAGAGTCGTTCACCGCCCAGTTCCTGCTATTCAACCCTGGAGATTCAGCGTTGATCTCCCAAGATCGTTAATTGTCACCGTAATGGTTGGCGTCGGATATCTGCTGTAAGCAGAACTCATCCCTACTCAGGATCTTCATGACAGTCGCTAATTCTATGTAAACAGTATGTTAGCAGTCATGACAATGAACGTTGGTTATTTTCTCTCAGTCCTAGCTGGCACTTTCATCGGAGAGCTAGCTTTCGGACGATACATTCAGCTTCACACCGACCATCATTGATTTTCGCATTTCTGCTTTCAAGACATCGTTCGGCGTTGGTGGATCATTTCGGTATCGTTGCAAGCACGTCTTGCCGGTTTCACGTGTACATGGTATAAGTGCTGTGGAAGCACCGATGCCATCGTGTACAGCGGGCGGTTTTATCTTCACCGCCAATATTTTTAAACCAAAACATGTGAAAGAACGGTGAGAACACAGCTGGTGTTCCATTTCATCTCAAAATGCAAATTCTGATCATATTCAAAATATCCGCATGCCATTTTTGAAGGTCTCACAGTGTATAGTGCATGTCATACGTTACAAGTATATTTCTACAATCTGAACGGAACCAAGTCCGCCTTTTCAGCAATCAAATCAGCATCAGCAGCAATCAGCATTAGCTATTTGTACAACCGTCCAACATGACGAAGTATCCCGTACCACATCCCACAACTGCATGCTGTACCACAATTATTCCGTCACTGAACTTCACCGATAAAAAAATCTCCCAAAATCGAAAAACCCCAAAGCACTGTTAAACAAACATCCACATCCCAACAATAAGATAGGCTGTCACGTCACTAGACACAACACATCACTAGGTACAGTAAATAAAGACCCTCCCCCTCGCAAATCCCCCCCCCCCCCCCCCCCCCCCCCCCCCCCCCCCCCCCCCCCCCTTCCCCCCCCTTCCCCCAGTCCCCCGTCCCCCGTCCCACGTCAACAACCCCATATATTGTCCGATCCTATAACAGCATGCCCCACCAGCGAGCCCTCGGTGGGGCTTTCCTGCTTATTGTCTGTCCTACCTGTTGAAGTTGGAATTGGTCCTACTGCTAAGGTATTGCCAAGCGCTAGAGCACCGATGGGGTATTTGCGTTTGCGTTCGTCTGTATATGACTAATTGGGCTTTTGACATGTGTGTGTGGGCACTGTCATTCAGGTGCTTGTCGTTTTTCGAGGTATGGACTATGATCTGGTGGATGCAGGGTACGGTGCAATAGGAGAAGACTTGGAGGTTTTGAAAGTGATCTCCTGTCCAATAGTTCTACTTGGTAGCGGCCTCGTAAGGTATTCGGGGTGAAGCTTTTCCATAAGCGATGAATTCTACATATACCGCTCTGGAACTGCACCGATCAATTTCATAGTCTTAAAAACAAAAAAAGGACCAATAACTTAAACCGAGAGAAAAACTCGTTGTGAAGTGATCATACCTTACACCAATCCCTCAAAGCCCCACAACGTTGGTTTCCCCCACCCGAAAGTTCCTTAGGCCCACCCAGCCAACCAATCACCTCCAAGAAAGATGAAATTCCGTATTTGCATTGAATACATTCTATTTATGGACAATTAAGGGATCAACAATTCCCATCCCGTTGCCCGGCTAGCTCAATCGGAAGAGCGTGGGACTTTTAATCCCAAGGTCGAGAGTTCGAGCCTCTCGTCGGGCGTGCTTTTTTCTTTGGAGTTTTTTCCCCTACATGGGAGATATTTACTGTCGATACTGGATGCTTCTTTTTATTTATTTTTTGAGAAGGGGATTATTTTGTGATTTCACGAGATCGGGGGGCATAAGGACACTATACGATATGTGGGCAAGATACAGGTATCACAGAAGCAATGCAGAAGTATTTGAGTATATTGGATTCAGATATCATATCCGCCCCGTTCGCAAATCATATTATATATATTTTCCCGCTTCTAGAAGCTCGCTCCCCGTCGTAACCTTACACAATCCTCTCGCCGGAGGTATCTCCTTCAAGTTACCTTGGCAGACCCGCCTCCTCCATAAGCTCAACATTAACGTAGTAACGCATTTACAACGCGGCAAGTCCTCCGACGACGCCCAGCGCGCCGACAACATAGCCTACGAACGGCGTCATTTGAGCTGCTAGGCCTGTGGATGTGGATGTCGAAGCGCTGGCTTCGGATTCGGTCGCGCTGGCTGAGGGGTGGGAGTGCGAGTGACCGTCCGAGGAGGATTCGTTGGCGTTCATGCCCCCTTCGAGGGGTTGGACTTGGATGCCGGAGCTGTTGGTGCAGTGGTCGTTGTAGTCTGTTGTGCTGAGGGGGGTGGATGTGAAGGTTATGTCGGCGCACTAGCAGGGAATCGGTAAGAAAGTTTCGGGTTTCAGCGATGAGATAGGGAAAGGGAAAGTTACCTGATACAAGCCACCGCTCGGATCGCCGTTCGAGAGAACCTGAATCGTTGCGTTCATGCCTTCGGTCAGGTTCAGCTCGTCGGGGAAGGTCACCATGCCGAAGCAGAAGTTCTCGGGACCGCGCTCTTGAATCGTCGGCACGAGCACGTGGTTGTAGGCGTCGCCGGGGTCGTTGCCGAGGGCGAGTACGACTTGCAGTTTGGTTTCCGTGTGGCCGAGATCGAGCTGGATGGGGCCGCCGCTGAGGGGGAAGGGCGTGCGTTCATCGGAGACGTCGTTGAAGCCGCCGCAGGGGAAATCGCCTGCGGTGCGGTCTTCGAAACCACGAGCTTCGGGCCATTCGAGCTGGAAATGAGCGGAGGTGAGGAGGGGAAAGAGAGAGAGAGCTAGGGTGGATGTGGAAAGCATGTTAATGGTTGTTTGGAGAATGGGGAGATTATTTGTGAACTATTTGATCTTTCTGGAGCTATCTGGAATTGAAAAGGAGCTCAGATGAGAAATGGAAGAGACGAAGGAGGATGTGTCAATGTATACGAAATTAGTCAATCGCGGAGTCCACCTGACAATGCAATGATAATGATCTAATGACTAAATTCCAGTGACACACAACTCAGGATAGAAGGCAAATGGAAGTTTTGGAAGAACTCGAAAGCTCCAAGACTCTGGGGTAACAGCTCTTTTAAAGCTGCAACGTGAACCGGTACCTCGCATTCCTGTCCTCCCTAAGGTAAGATTCCATTTCCGCCACCACGGTGCCTGTCAAAGACATGTACAGTACAGTACAGTAGGTACATTTCCAACCATTCACCACGCATCCATCAGCAACGCGATTATCTCAAAAGAGCCTTTTCAAGCATTCAAGCTTCGCTGCCGCGGATGACGGGATGTTCCAACTTGTTGGTAAGTAACGGCAGAGTTGATAGAGCGGAAATATGAGCGAGTATGAGCAAGTTTCTCATCCTAGCGCGGGGGAAAACGAAGAGATGATGGGCGCGAGTCAATGCCGGACATGGCATCGCTTGAGCCTCATGGCAGACAGGCTATATCGGGCTTACATCGGGGCGATCCAACGTTAACCCAGTATTTTCTTCGCGGCTCTCTTTGAGCTTCCATACAAATATACCTGTGCCCGGACTCACAGCACACCCCTATACAGGATGGTACCTTTACGTGACAAAGTCTCCGCAGATTTTAACGCTACAGATTTGATAGCGCGCAATTGTTAAAAGAAAGTACAGAGTACTAGAACTACTTGAACTAAGAAATCGCAGTGCAACAGTATCTAATTTGTATATCTCCAATCCACCGTTGATCTTACCACCGCAATGGACTTGGACATATGGGATGATGCTTCGGAAACCGTATAGGAAACTCTATCATCTACACTTCGAAGCTGTTTGTACGGTTGCGGATCCTTCGTCCGGTTTTCGACTTTCCTGTACGATCACGCCAGACAGCTATACAAGCCCGAGCGTACGGTAAAGCGAGCATTGCGCCGAAAGAGAAGAGAACAAACCATTCCTGGGAAGATACTTCCGTCGACATCGTTGAATCCCTTTGGATATAATTCATCACGTTGCGGCCTTGATGGGTTAGAGAAGTTGAACGTTACGGCAGGCAGTCATATCATGTTTCGTCTCCTATAGATACGTCGGCATGATCGCCATTAAAATGCGGATCCAACAGCGACGGCACCAGTTCTCATACACTGCCTTTCTACGCTCCCAATCGAGAATCTCAGTGCCAATGCCTGTTTTCCACGCGATGTCTGGATGTGCAAGCACGGCGTCTCGACTATCTGGACTGCTAATGCGATACTTATCTTTGAGACCTGGATCGGCCTAACCCTGCTCTCTGAGAAGAGTAAGGAAACCCTAAAATTCCGCAACGGGTTGCAAAAGGTGCACCTGTAACATTCTCATATGGCAGGCCGTCGTATGCTGGCCTTACAGAACAAAGTTCAGTACATCCAGGCGCTGGTAGACGAATGCGGTTAAGCTGATTACTTGAGTTATCGGATTCTGTGAGCTTTGGTACTTTCCCTCATTCTGGGCCATTCAGCATTAACGTGGCAACCTGGAAGTTGTCTCATCAAGATCTAGCCCAATTTTATCTCTAGATCTCTTTCCTTTCTTCCGCTCGTTTTTCTTCATCTCATTCCCCATCTCTTTTCATCTCCGAACCGCAGGCCTATCTCGTTGTTGATTGTCTGTGCGAGGGTCACTAAAAATGGAGCGAAGAAATTCCTCATCTGTGTTTCATTGAATTTATTGTTCATCTCGAATTGTTCTTCATATTCATCTCACTCTACGAATCCCTTTTGTTCTTAATCTTCATTTGGGTCAAAATATACGTCAAGAATGGTCGAGATAGGAAAGGGGGTGTGACTTCACACAAATTCCATTGATTCAACTTTTGTGCGAAGGCGGAAGACTTGCGCCATTTCGAACGGTTTCGGGGCTTTCGTACACAAGTGCGTTTCGTCATACTTCGAGTCGGAGGCCAAGTGGTCGGATTCCCTACTTTGATGCTTGATATATGTAAAATACGTGAGGTTCAAACGCGAATCACTACGAGAATATTGCTCGTATCGAAACTTATAATTCACAGCTGAGTTTGTATGAAGAAGGTAGTATCCCATCACATCTGTTTACCACATCCTCAGGTTCTGCTCCTCTATTTGCCGGAGGCATCTTCCTACTTCTTACACTAGGAATAAATGCGCCGCTAGATCTGAAGCGCCTTAGGAATTAGCATTCGTGATTCATTGCAATTAGGACACAATTGGTTAGTTGATATTCCTAAATTGTTTCCCTGTCCATACGTTTCATTCGAGGGCTGTATTATACTACACAATATCGTAATTTCGCATTAAACACTGCTATAGTTCCGGGAGAGAATTCCCAAACGGCTCAGATAAAGTTAAGCTGGACCATCTGCCAAAAGTCCCGAACGAATGCTCCGCCCTCTTCTAACAATAGAGAGAATTCGGTGGATGCTCCAATCGTGTCAATCTCGCATACTATATACTCTCGAACTAGTGCGCGTAATTCATCGACTGTATTTTCGTAATCCGGCGTATTTTCATTGGAGTAAGCGTACCTCGCGAGTTCAACAATATCACTAACCTGTTCTCTGTGAAGCTTGAAATTGGCTAGTGTTTCGTGAAGCTTTAAGAGGCATAGTGACTTGAGGGGTTCAACCCCGTACTTATCTGCGAAGGTATAGAGACGAGAAAGAGATAAGAAGACGTTCGTGTAACTATGGTAAGGCTCATTGTTGACCATTACGTGGCAGGCATAGGCCGATCTTGTGGCCGGCGGGAACTCTGAATAATAGTTCTTTTTCTTGAACGATCTTCTTAACCTTTCCTTCTTTGTCATATTCTTATAACTAAAACCCTTCCTAGTTTTCCCCTCCCGTGTTGACAGACTAAATCCATCAAAATCAGCTTCTACTGGTACTGGAACGGGCTCTTCCACTGGTACCCATCCTTGTGGTTGTACTGGCAATTCTTCTACTACTTCCACCAATGGTTCTTCGAGAGGCGGTTCATCCTCTTCTAGCGGTGACGGCTCCGGCTCCTCTACGACGGTAATGGGCAAAGGGGGAGTGAAGTCACCCATATATGCAAACTGGCAAAACCGCACAAAGTCATGCTCATCTATATCCTCTAGATGTGCTGATCTGCTTTGCGCCTCCAGCATTCTACCGTTTATAAGAGAATTGAGTGCATCTGACTGTCTTGCAATCGCGGCAGAATGGGCGACTATGGGTGTTTTACTGCTCCCGATGAAGAATGTAAATTGCTCGGAGCAAATGATACTGCTAGGGATTTAGCATTTTGATACACATGACTGAACGTAGTAAACTTACTCCTTGTAGACGTAGGACATCTTAAGGTTGTCTGGGGTGTAGATTCACAGAGGAATCTGGGTAGTCGAAATAGCCTTGTTTGCTCTTGAAACGACCGGTCTGTGTTGTTTCTTCGAACTGACTCAAGTAGGACACTTGGGACACCTGAAGAGCTTCTTATCTTGAAATTACAACATGTTTGCAAATAACTCTGAGTAGTGTCAATGAGCTTCTGATATAGAGCTAATGTCAACGCGGGAAACTAGGAATATTAGTATACCTTAGCTAGCTGTAAGTGATTTCGCTACGTTGCCTCGCTTAACTTTCTTAATTAGTATATTGCTACGGAAAGCCCAAGACCTTTTGGTAGTCCTACCCCAGCTGGGACGATTGGCGGGGAGAGGTAGGGTCTAACACAAGTTCCTTATATTTCTTCCCTAGAATCACAAGAATAGTGTCTATCGATCTAACGCTATTTTCCTCTTTAGAATTTACCTAGAGACTGTGTCTAGGGTCACAATATGATACAGATGCTGGACTTGAAGTTTACCAAAAATGTAGACATATTCGAAATACAAGGAGAAATGCCAAATAGCCCGATGAGACGAATTATTTCAGTGTTTGTGACCCGTTTCGCACACGAATGAGGACATCACCCGTATATCCCCTTACAGCTGTCAAATTCACAATTGTTTCCCACACCATCACCTTATCAATGTATCATGCCTGAGACAATGATAACACCATACGCACAACCCCAACCTATCCCCTCACCACTCACCCGAACCAGCTCTCGAATGATCCCTAATCTCCTGCTTCCGTCTCTTAACCGCATCCGCCAGACTCCGCTGCTCCTCCCTAGCTCTCGCAGCAGCAGCCTGTCTCTGCTTCTCTCCGTCTTCGGCCTGGGCTTCCCATACTACTCAACCCATCAGTAATCCCACCAAACCCATCTAGATGCATTGGCTAGAGAGAGGGATAGGGTAGGGTAGATACTCACTCGACTTATCACTCTTCGAATACTCCTTAAGCTTCGTGACGAAACTGTCGAAATCCTGCTGCCGCTTTTCCCGGTTTTCGAGAGAGCGTTTCTGGAGCTCGGGATTGTATCTCTGCGCGGATTGGTTAGCTGAGTCTTTCGTGACGATAATCCGTATTTGGGGGGGTTTTGGGAGAGGGGTACTTTGAATAATTCCTCTTCGGTCGGTGTGAGGTAGCTGACGAAAGCGGGACCGCCGATGCAGAGCAAAACTCCTCTGATTTGGGTTAATAGGGGAATAGGGGGTGACTGATGAGGGATGTGTACGTTGCTATCATTTGCACCCAGGCTTTGGGGCTTGGCATTATGGTGAGGAATTTTGGAGCTAGGTTACTAGATAGGAGGTAATGGTCGGTAAGGGGTTTTCAACGCATCAATATGTCTTTCCCAATCTCCCTTGCTCTTTCTGTAAGTTCACTATCTTGATCACTGACTGATGATGATGAATTGATGGAATTCTAGATGGTTTAACTCTGTACGAGGGTAGGGTCTCTAATAGTTCATTTTGGGAATGGGCCAATTATTCAATTTTGGTTTTAAAGTGGTCCGTGCTCTTGAGATCAAAACGGCGCGACATCACTCCCGTCCGGGCTTCTAGACAAAGTCTCCAACATTGTATCAAACAAATTAAGGACGATTGAATCAAATATCGAAGGTGTTTTATTGTATTGCTATTTCCATCTCATACTCGTCAACCTTTCATGTCACAGTCAGTTCGCGCTCTATTACACATCTCCATGTCTCTATCCTCTCGTGGTTCAAATCGTTATTCGGATATTTCATCATCCCCTTCTTGCAGTTACTAGCAAAACCCCTTAAAGCATCGTATACAGTTTTCTCCTACTAAAGTCCTCCAGTCATTCAGTTCTTTTTGAATCATCAGCCTTGATTGTCTATCTAAACTTACTAGGTCAGGACGCCCTTTCTCGAAAAGGCAAATGATTTCGCGGCGGTAGGATTAATGAGAGAGACATAAATCAACTCGTCAAAGGATACGGGCTACTGGGAACTACTAGCTAAAAGAATGCCTAAACTAGTAACCTAACTGTTCAACAGTTCAGAGAACGGTCAAGAAAATCCCCTTGGGGCCGTGGTGCAACTTGGAATGTGCATCAGAAGCTATAAGACATTTGACATGAGTGAAGGAAGTTGATAAAACAATAGTTGGGAAGCGGTCACCAATCGCACCACTGCAGAATAAAAACCTGGAGGCCAAAGTTCAGAGGTAAAGTCGACCTTTTGGTTCCATTCCGAAGACTAGCAATAGCCGATATCTTGGAAGAGACTATGGCAACGAGCATCGTCTTCTATGTAGCGGCCGACAGTCTTCCATTGCTGCCCTCTACACTCACTGGAGACTGGGTTGATGAACCATATTTCAAATGTCTTAATAATCCTCCCTCGCATATACGGTCCATGTGGTTGTTACAGCCATGAGTCTCTTCTAAAGTCCCATTATTTCGTAAATATCAGTCATGTTGTGCTGTTTCATTCCCTTTGGGCTCTTTTCATTTCGTACCTTCTCTCGTCACGTACAATTCTATCGTTGGGTATAGTCCGACCTGTTTTGTACAGTTTAGCTATTCTGCCAGTCATGATGGGGATCCTTTAAAGATCAATAGTTGAGTTTGATATCCCTGTATCAACGAAGGATACGATCAAACCATAGCTTACTATGGCGCTAATGTTGTAGATGTCCTCACCAGAGAAATACACATACCTCCATATGGTTATGAGAAGTGGAAATCCAGTTTTAACTAGTGAAAGGACATTTGGAGAAGCAAAAAGTCTCAATGGAGATACGTCCTGGTCTCAAAATAGCCATCGCAATACCTACGAATATTCGCTTAAAAAAATACTTTTCCCAATCTACAAGGGATTCAGAAGATGAACTCCCCCGGCTAGAGTCGAACTAGCGACCTCCAGATTGCGGAATCCTTGATGGGATAACAGTCTGTCGCCTTAACCAGCTTGGCCACGGGGGATGATGAATTATTGACGTTCGGCATCTGATCCGCATCTGATATGACTTTCCTTGTGTACCAAAAGGCGAAGTGGGTCGTGTGCTCGGCTGGTGGTTCGAATTCTGCCCCCGACATGATACCGACCATAATCCGGGACAAAGAACGCTTTAGCATAAATTTGATGGGTAAAAGTTACAATTCCCTGTTGTAATATGAGTTTGTGAAGAAGACTTAAGAGGTGCTGAGCGGAGCGTCTTGTTGAATCATGCTCGCCATCAAGGAGTCGCCCCGAAATGGTTTCACTATGACTGCATCAGCGACGAAGAAGAGTTCTTGTGTTTCACACCACCTAGAACGGCCTGTTGCGTGTCTCCATTCATAAAGGGGACCTGAGAGAGTCTTAGCGATGACTTTTGAGCGAACGGAAATAACTTGACACACCTTTCGGGACCGCAACTAGCGCTGGAACACACGTAGACTTTTTTGGAGCTAAAAGGACTGTGTCGTACCATGGCACTTTTTTTTCAACGAAATGTACAGTACAATGATGTGTTCCAGATTGTCTACTGCGATGTCACTCTTCATAAGGACTGAACCAGTGGAGAGATTGTTCTCATGACAATGTGCCAACAACTCCAGCGGCGCCCTTGACACATGTCGTCCACGGAATGTTCTGATATTATTTGTAAGCTCTAAGGAAGGGGTCAATACGCTTGCTGGATATATTGTAATAGTTCTACCATCGGGATGAGAGAAGAATCAGATTGAATTAAAGGGGAGCCTTCGTGAGGATGACGGACGGAGAAAATCTGAGAAGGCCTGCCCCCTGATTCTGGGCTGTATAGTCAAGAGACGAGCTCTTACACTACAGCTGACAAGCTGGGACTGAGTGTAACCATGACGGAAAACCGAGCCCCAGTCTCATCTTCCAGGGCTCAACCTGATTTTGTGGATAAAACCTTCGATGCGTTCACGATACTAGGCAAAAGTAAGATTTGATACCCTTGAAATTCCGAGTTACATTTGAAGAACAGAGCTGGTGAGCATAAACGCGCTCGCCCTGTATTCCTAAACGGTATTCTAAGGCAAAATATGGCAATCGAAGAAAATCTAGGCAATATCATCATTTAGGTTGGATCATATCAGTTCGCTATGTATGGCCTCGATGTATTGGGACGCGTAATGTCGATAGACGAATCTGCATGTTGAATGCGGGTTGATACAATCGAAATATCGGCATGTTGTTTGGCTCGATATACGATGGGTGGTAAAGCAGGACCAATCTTCGCCCCTACAGAATATCCTCGAATATAATCGCAACCCTCGTACTGCTGTCTTACAATGTCGGCACTAAAGACTCGAGTCGCACTGGTTGAATTGAGTCCACGACGGACTTTGATTAGAACTATACACCGCAGCAGAAACTCAAATGCTTTCTTCGTAAGAAAGTTGGTTCACCGACTATAACGGCTGAAGTAGAAGCAAGCGTGTTGTATGTATAACAGTATATCGGGCCAGGTGATATACTCTATGAAACTCAGCAACCGTACCCGAGGAAACGATCGTATTTTCGGAATCCTGCGATATCTGATTGGCCCGCGACAAATACTTCTTTTGTTCTTCTAAGCAGGGCTGAAGCTGGACCTTTACTTCGCCACGAATGTTGTGACAAATTTTCAACCGGTCCCAGCGAAACGCGCAAGCTACTCATAACGATTTACCGCCTCAGGAGATTTTTTAACTTCCCGTCAAGGAGACCGGTCTACCAACTTGCTAGAACGTGGTGAGGATTCAGGAGGCTGAGACAAGCGTCGGATAGTTAGTGTAGGATGCTAATTGGCCTACTCAAACTACTCAGCTCTTATTCAGCAACATCGCGCTTCTCTATGGTAAACATGTGAACTCCTTTTCACAACAGCGGAGATTTCGGTGCTCTTAATCATCCATCGTCCAACAGACGGAATAACGGCGCGTAAAGATACTCCTTGTCCAAGCACGTATGATGTTCTTAGCTGATCCGTCATAATCTATGCTGCGACCATAGAATCCAAGTATGTAGTGTTCTTCTTTACTCTTGCAACGATCCTGCCTTTGCTTTGATAAGGATCAAAACAGTTAGATCCACCAAACACGTTTCATTTACCTATGTCAAGCATTATTACGCGGCCTTGATGCTTGGGACCTCGCTTCGCTGTGCTTGATGTAACAACATGGATATGCTGCTTCTGTGTTGTTCACCTAGTGGGCTGAAACCGCAATGACCATCTTCGAATATCAGCCGTCAAAATATGATAAGTATGGTCTGTTCTACGTGCAACTTACATTTCACTTCCAACTACTATTCTTAATATTATTTCATCCTCCACCGTATCGATTTCTAAACATCTTTCGGACGTGACAGTGTCCGTTTCTCAATCTCCGACTCTTCTATCTCCGTCTTCTATTTCTTAATAGGGGTGCAACCCAAGACCGTTGTCATGGCCACTCCAACAACCACAAGTTCCTCTCCCAGTTCCAGTATCTCAGAGCTCCCATGTATCACCTATACGCCAGGACCGCATGGCGAGGTTCCTGTTGATGCATGTAACTCAAGATACCTAGCTACCCCTTCTTTCTCATGGGCTGTTGTTTTCCTCGTCATCTTTGCTATCTTGACAGTTGCTCAAATAGCACAAGCGATCATATTCAGAAAGGTGAGTTACCCTGTTCCCGAAGAGTGCCGAGGATGGGAACTGACACCGAGCCTTGCGCAGAGATTTGCTTGGGTCATGATTATGGGCGTGTCATGGCTTCTTGCCTCCTTCGTAACTCGTACACTCGGTACTCGCGATCAGCAAAATCAAGGGTTGGCGATTATATCACAGCTCTTCTTACTCCTTGCGCCTTTATGTAAGTCTGAATCTCCCACAATATACAACGTAATACCTCCATCCCCACTTCAACCACCCAAACAAACCCTTACCCAAGAACGACCTGGCTAATGAACGGGAAAGGGATCAACGCCTACGTCTACATGACCGCAGGCCGCCTGATCCATATGTACATCCCCAGCAAGCGCATCTGGCGCATCAAAGCGGCCTCGATCGGCAAATACTTCATCTGGTTCGACATCTTCGCCTTCCTGGTCCAAGGCACCGGCGGCTCCATGCTCACGCCCGACGCCAGCCCGGAGAAGCTGAAACGCGGCTTCGACATCTACATGGCCGGCATCGGCATTCAAGAAGCCTTCATCGTCTGCTTCACAGTCGTCATCGCCATCTTCCACAAGAAGGCCCTGGAGCTGGAGCGCCGGGGTGAACTGAGGGACGGACAGGAGGGGAAGGGGAGAGGGGGGAGGAAGTGGCTCTGGTTAACATTAGCACTCTATGCCGCTTTGGCCATGATTACGGTATGTCCCCGTTCTCACCATCTTCCCCCCCCCCCCCCCCCCCCCCCCCCCCCCTCTCTCTCCTTCCCCGGGTCCCCCTAACAACAACAACAAAAACAACTCTATAAGACGAGAGGAATTATCGCTGATATTTGAGATTGGTTAGACACGCATCATATTCCGCCTCGCCGAGTTCTCCGGCGGCGTCGACCCGGAAGACAACCCGCTCCCTTTCAACGAAGCGTACGTCCTCGCCCTCGACGCCCTCCCCATGAGCATCTGCGTCCTCGTTCTCACCCTCATGCATCCCGGTCTCGTCCTCCGCGGCCCGGACTCCGAGTTCCCGAAGCTGACAAGGGCGCAGAAGAAGGCGCTCAAGGCGGAGAACAAGGCGGCGAAGGCGGAGAGGAGGGCCAGGGGGGAGAATGCCGGGTGGTGGAAGAGGGGCGGGGAGAGGTATAAGGAGATGGCGCATAGGGAGAGTGAGGTCGAGTTGAGGGAGGAGGTTGGTACGGGGTATAGTGGTGGGAGGGGCGCGGTTATGGCTTAAAGGGCTTGGAATGGGGTGTCGTGGCGTTGGGATGTCGGACGTTTTTGGGAGCTTGGGTTGGGCATGAAGTGTTTGCTATGGGATAGAGGTATCAGATACTCGCGATCTTGCTGTCGTAGAGGGGACGTCAAGATTCGGTTTCTTTCCTTACAAAAGCCTTGGAGCGTGGCTGATATACCCTCTCGTTGGGAGCGTAGTCGCCCCTCGATACATGGAAGAGAAGGAATTTGACCGCTGTATTCTATGAAGCGAGTCGATAATTTTGGCGTGAAAGCACATCTCCGGCAAGGAAATCATTTTGTTCGGCACATATACAGTACACAGAAACCAGTCTAGCTAATAATTCGGCTCATCGTTCCAATACAACGTCTCATGATACACCTCCGGCCCCGTACTCGCAAAATCCCACCCAAACGTCAT
This sequence comes from Patellaria atrata CBS 101060, assembly GCA_010093705.1. Taxonomy (NCBI): domain Eukaryota; kingdom Fungi; phylum Ascomycota; class Dothideomycetes; order Patellariales; family Patellariaceae; genus Patellaria; species Patellaria atrata. The sequence continues at coordinate 876,078 of MU006094.1, forward strand.
ACGGATGAACTGCATAATATGACTCGCCGTCTTGATCTGGCCAGCGTCCGTGGGGTGCCACTGCGGCGAAATATCATTATGCTGCATGACCCCGGTATTATTGAAGTAGTGCACATAATCCGCGCCCTCACCCCTGAGCCTATTATACACACCGAAAATCTCGTCTCTGAACGCGCCGACCTCGTAGTACGAGTTCCCGATGGCGCCGAAGCCGTTCGGGAGGGAGACGAGCACGATCTGCGCGGCGGGCCAGACGGCGTGGATCTTGGCGACGAAGTCGAGGTAGCTGGTCACGTAATCGGCGGTCGCGACCATGTTGTGGGTGTTGTTGTCGTTGGTGCCGAGATGGATGAGGACGAGGTCGGCGGCCGGCTGGGTTTCGAAGATCCAGGGCTCGGGCTTCTCGCCGTAGAGCTCCTGCGCGCGGCCCGAGGTGTCCGAGGTCTGGAACCACTGCCAGATCTGCCCGCGCGGGTTGCCCCAGCAGTTGTTGTCCGAGAGGCAGATGCCGGGGTAGGCGGTGATGGAAAACTCGGCGTCGAAGGCGTTGCCGACGCCCCAGGCCCAGGAGGAGAGGCCCTCGTAGGTGTTGAACATGCCGGCGCTGATGGAGTCGCCGATGATCTCGATGGTCTTGGGTTTGTTGGGGATCTTGATGAGTTTGCCGTTGGAGTTGAGGTGGACGCCGGTGAGCTGGACGCCGTATGACCAGTTCGTGACACGCATCTCGAAGGTGCGGGGGCGCTGACCAGGAAGGGTGAGGTTGAAGCCAGGCGTGTTTTTGGTGACGAGGAGGTGGGTCTTGCCGCCCGTCACGTTGGTAAAGAGCCAGTCTTGCCCATCGATCCGGTAGCCGATGAGAGTGCCTGGGCTGGTGTGCTGCCCGAAGCTCAGGGCGATCTTGTCTCCTGTGTACCCGAATTTGATCCCTGGTGCGGACCACCATGAGATGTATTTGCTGTCCCAACGGCCCTTGTAGGAGATTTCGGTTGCATTGGGTCCGTATGACTTCCAGCTAGAGTCATTTCCGCTTATAGAAGTGATTGATGTATCTGGGAAATGGACATCACGGGGACGGCCATTTTCTATGATGGTTGCCGATGCTAAAGAAGCAAATGCAGCCAACAGGAGGCTTGAAAACCTCATCTTGAACCTCGAACGAAGAAGAAAGGGAAGAGAGATAGAATGAAAAGTGCATATACTTAGCCATATATTCAACAGTACTTCGTTCTAGAGCAGAGGAAACGACAATAAATCGAACAGAATCGCGTCTTAGGACTTACATCTCCATATACTCCAAGCGGAGTGCTACTCTATTTCAATCGTCCAGGCTGATCTTGTTGTATGAGATTCACTGTAGTCAGAGATCTAAATAATTTCGATCAACTCAAGCTACAGCAGTCTCTCATACCCGGGCAAAAGGGAAAGGAGTAGATCGCGGGACCTTGCATATGACCGTCTCCAAATCCAAGGTTTCATAGCTTCGTTCAATATATAGGACAATAAAGGGCGTCTACCACTGCTTAAGCGCACTCTCTGCGATATTATTGATCTGTGCCTCCCTTGCGATGAGAAATGGTGATGGATGCCGCGAACGGACCGGTTGCTCCGTTTCGAGAACGGGGTAGCAGAGGCTACGTTGTACTGAGTGACAGAAGAGGGTGTGGAATTTTCAATGAGGGTGTAGAATTTCGAAGAGGGTGGCATCGATGATGCACATCTCCTCTTTCAACCTCATATTTTCGCAGGGAAGATGATGATACGGTAGTTGTTGGATGCTACGTAATGTCACTATGTGCTTGTTAGCATGCAATCACCCTTTCGTGCTGCGCAATCCAACCGATCTGCAGTATAGGGCTGCATGTTTGCTCGACATATGAACTGTAGTTCTCGCAAACCCCATCCTATCCCGCTATTCGAATGCTTCTTTTTCTTTGGCGTTGTAGAGGCGTTGTCGTGCCCTCAATCTCATTCGCGTGTTGCTCTGACGCTTGACCTAAACTTGACTTTTCTCCCGTCCCCGAACTGTCTCCCAAAAGCACTTTGCACCTCCATCTGGTGATACAAACCCCCTCTGCAATACAAAAGTATCCCCCCTCGAGCAATCCGCACTGCTCATTCAGGTACTAGAGGGAAAGCCCGGCGCAATGGTCATTGTGTCCTCAAAGAAACTATGACATGGCTCGGGAAAGCCTTGATTTCTGATGGCATCTCCTGTCAGTTCTATCCCAGACACCCAGCTGGGACTCACGAGCGGCGAAGTCCAGCTTCTACGTCAACACCAGCAAATTGCACTGTCTCACGGCGGACAATCTTCTTCGAGAGCTGCCAGCAATGCTTCCAGCCAAGGTCGACTCTTGCTGGATCCTACAAGCCTCCAGGCTCTGAGCTTGCATTTTGATCGGCTTATGCACGCCATCCAACAACGCTGGCAGCAAGTGAGCGTAAAACTATGTTTGATGATTGAAACATCACTGACTGTCTCGGGTATAGTTGACAGAGCAAACCGAAATGGCGACCCAGATTCAGTACGACCGCGCCGGAAACGCACTCGAGATGGCCGATGCCGAAATTCGCCGATTCCACAACATCCTGCGGCAGATTGACGAACTCGAAATAGAGTTTGACAAAATCCGACGCATCGGAGAGATCGTCAAAGGTTTTCGCGCTCGTGTCGAGGCTTTAGATCAACGCATTTGACCACCGTATTACCCCTATCCAACAGAACCTTATCATGACTTTTACGACCATTTACACCATACACTTTTGTCCTCGCGGACACCAACACCACTATATCACTAAGAGCGGAAGCCTCGCGGCGCATTTGGGAGACATGGGAGGTGCATTTGAAGAGTTGTGCCTCGCGGTTTCTAGTGTCAAATTATGGGCATTTTGAGATATACCCCCTCCGTCTGCAATTTCGACATTGACTTGAGCGGTTATAGCCTTTGAATTATAAGCAACATTTAATTTGTGGTATTGTCGCACTGATTTGTATTTCATTGATTGCCGTATCTTTTTCTGCTTTCCAAACTCGTCCCGAGACCTCGACTGTTACTTATTTGTACTGCATCGTGCCAGTTCTACTATTCCATTGCTGTGTATTATTGCATCTTTTTGGCCCTTCATTTCCTTATCAAGAGGAATTCTGTCGAGTCTGTCCGAGTTTTGTGCTGTTGCATCTCTACAAAGAAAAATCATACCGATGATAGTTTCTACATACCCTTATTCAGTAATATATTGAGATTCAACAAAATACACCAGCGTGCATGAGATATCCGTACATCTCATTGTTTACTACTGAATTATAATCAGCAGAAATAAGACAAATTACTTGATACCTCGTGTTATATCACGCAGTCAAAGGGATAGCAACAATTCAAGAAAGAAAAGAAATGTATTGAATCCGAAAAATAAACAAGGTGACTCAAAGAAAATCTTACCTCAGATCCGACCAGCGAATCATAACAGGCAAAGAAGTCTCCTACCATCCCACAAACTTACCATTCCCAGTTTCCACTGCTGAGAGACTGATCTACCGCTCCACCCTCACCTGCCTCCCCACCTCCAACGGAATACTCACAAACCTCGCCCCCCTCTCCGCACCCGCCCTCATCGGCCTCGAAAAGTTCGGCTCAACGCCCGCGCATATGCGCCTCATAAAGCCTCTCCTGCTCCCTCATCTCCTCCTCCGTCATGCCTCTCTCGTGCCTAACCGCTACCCGTTGCGGACTCACCAGTCTCGACATCCCCATCTCGCTCATATCAGGATACCGCGCGTCTCTAACAACCCCCCCGGCTCCCTGTCCCTCAACCACCATCCTGACCGGCCTCTGTTCCGCCTCGACCTGCGCACGCAGCCGCTGCTCCATCGCTGCTCGCGCGCTCGCGGCCACGGCTTCGTTGACTACGTGGCGGGCTGCGTGCTGTGCGGCGTCTGAGGCTGCTTCGATGTCGGTGTCGCGAGCGCGGGCGCGGTTGTTGCGGTAACGGGTGTAGAGTTGGTGGAGGGCGCCGCCGAGGAGGAGGAGGAGGGATAGGCCGGCGAGGGCGATGAGGAGGGGTGCCCAGATTGGGAGGTTGATCATTTTCGCGTTTCGTTATGGGGGGGAATGTGTGTGCGTTTGTTGATGTTCTGTGGGGTTTGTATGGTGTGTTTTTATCTGTTTTTCCCTCTGAGTTTAGGGTGGGAATGACTTACCGTGTTTGTTTAGGGTGAGGGTATTGATGAGGGTTAGTCTGTCTTTTACTTTCGTGGAAGAGGGACCCGAGTGCTGTGGTATGCTTGAGTTTTGAGGGAATGAAGGGCAGGTATCTTTTACGGTCTGATGGTGAAGGGAGCTGGGGTTTCTATAATTGGGACTTGAAGCACCGTTTTGCTGCTTGAAATACAATGAGTCTTTGTTCGACTTTGTTGGTCCGGTGTTAAAATATAACGGTGTTTTACTTATGTATTGATGGCCTTTATTTAGCGGAAACCTGGGCTTTGTGATGGACTATAACAAGGTCCATCGTTCTGTTTTGGAATGTGTACTCAAGATATGAAGCATGGATGAACCGATGCTGAGGGAATGGGGTTAATTAGGTTGTTTCAATAGAGTATATCATAAGGTAGAAGTAAAATTCATAGAAAAGAGCGCGATATCAAATAAGAGACGTTAGCACTATGGGGGTACGGAAAAGGAGGGAGCTTAAGGGGAATGAAAGGTGGACACCATATCAACCCTAAAACCGGAAGTCGCGACGTTCAAATGATCTGCTCTTCCCTAAGGTACCTTACTCACTCTCACACAATGAACAGACTCACTCGAATTCATGAATAAACTGCATTATGCTGCACTGTCTCTCTCTCCTCTCCTCGATTCTATCTCCTCACTCCCACCATCTTCAAGCGAATCGAATATCTACAACCAAATCGTATACCACCATCTCATGTCAAATGCAGAGAAACTGAAATAGAAAGTGAGTGCCATTTACGGAAAAGACCGGCTGTCAAGACCAAAAAAATGAGAAGGGGGATATCACTCCATTGCGCATCCACTCAACACCTCAACGCCATGCAAAAGCTCAAACCCACAGCCCACCCGGATCGTAAACCGCTCGCTAAATGCGTGGTAATAGTGCTCTCTTCTCCTGATGAGCTCCCCGTTTCCTCCACATAAGTCCAAGATTGCATAAATAGTGCGCCAGAAGCTCAAAGCGCGTCTCTCTTTGGCTCTATGGTATCCGTCCACCTCTAAATGATAACCAAATTCGTCATTGTGATAAATGTCTACAAACTCATCGTCAGCCACTCCCACTCTTGCGGTCCCGTCCTCCCGTTCGGGACATTCTGGATCTGGCTCATGGGTATATGCTGCTGGATCGGTGGAGGGCCCATTTCCTTCTTCCTCGTGCTTTTACCGCTAGTATCTTCCGCGTCTCCCATTTCCAGCTCTTGTACTCCTACTTTACTCTGTCGTCTTTGGCGTTTCGGTGGTACATTTGCGCTGCGCGTCATTGCTGTGTTACTCGTAACTGTTGTAGGTGTAGTCACCTTTGGCGGGCCCGGTGCAATAGGCACAACACCTGATTTAGGCAACGAGGTTCCTGTAGTAGACGTGGCAGAAGAGGGATTTCCAGTTGCAGAGCCTGTCGTTGACTTGGGAGATGCGGAACCATGATCGCTCGTTTTTCCACTCGTTGGCGTCGTAACTGGTGTTTGCGCAACTGAATTCTTCCTACTAGCACTCTTCTTTGAGCGACTCGTAGTTGAGCCGACAGTTGGAACAGTCTGACCGCTGCCGCGATTTCGCTTCTTGATAACATCCGTCTTCAACGAGAGCGGACGCACGACACCATGAAGTTTCAAAAACAAGCCGCAAGCATTACACAATGGATGTCCCTCTGGATTACGCCTCCACAAAGGTGTGGTCTGGGTGAAGCAATTCATACACGTGGTTGGGGAACCATTCTGCTCTCCGGTCTTGGTCCCGCCCGGACTCTGTGGCCGAGAAGGAGCTGCGGAGGAGAATCCCGATTCTGGAGGTGAGCTGGGAGAGGATTGCGGTCTGGAGTGCATGTGTGGTTGACCAGCCAAGCCAGGTGCATTAGGCGTTGAACTAATGCGGGGTATCTTCTGCCGCCTTGGGTCATTTCCACGATTCCTGATTTCGCTGACCGAAGCCGCAGACCCATGAGCGCGACCAAGGCTACCACCGGGACTCCATTCTTGCGGTGAAGGTACCATTTCCGTACCACCTATCGTCACTTGTTTACGAGGTGGCCCGGCGGGATACCGCGCCGGTACTGGATTGAACTGGTTAGATAACCCAGTATCCCACTGGTAGCCACCGCCTATGTCAATTGAACCTTCATCCATGGGAGAATAATCAGCTTGAGTTGACAAATTCCTATCGGCAAATGTGCCACCTTCGTCATCTTCGCCATCAGAGTCTGCACCGAATGTGAACATGTTGTCGTGACGGGTTACCGGTATACCGGGTGTACGAGACGCTACCGAAAAGTCTCCTTGTAGGACTTGATTGGGGTCGACGTGACCTGGAGGGTGGAAAGCGGGCGCGGGAAAATGCACTGGTGGGCCTACACTCGTGACTGCACTAAACAAAGAATCTCCCGCTGGATTGAAGATATACTGCGCTTGCATCGAATTAGACAATCCGGAAGGCCGATGTGCACCGAATGCCTGCATCTGAGACGGATGTTTCATGTCCATGCCACGCTCGAAGTACATGTGCTCACTGCTCTCTGCTATAGGTTGCGGCGTGGACACAGCAGAGGGGAAGGCAGAACCCGGAGGTGAATAGTAATCTGCGGAATTGAGAGATGAAGCCATCGAGTGGTTGTTATACATTTGCGGGAAATGTCCGGAATTGACTGGAGGTGACCCGACCGGGGAGAAGGTAAATGAATGTTGAAAGGGTCCAGCAGATGATATTATGGGATCGTTGTCGAGGTTGAACGTATCGATGGAGAAAGGTACCTGCGGAGCATGGTGAGGTTGTGGTTGCTGGAATATTGGGAGTCCGCTGTGAGGTTGGTCTAGAGAGTAGTTGTTCATGGTGTGATCTACGTCAGGTTCATTAGGTATGGTAATGCTATTGACTGGTGGAACTTGTGGTGAAGCATCCGCTCGTCTTTTTGGAGGCTATAGATCATGTAAGTACTGTGAACATGATCCATGTCAAACACTGTACAACTCACCCTTCTTTCGTCGATGCTCGTCTTTCGCACGTGCCGTTGGACATATCCAAATTCAGTCCCTCTTGCGCCAACGGGTGGCACGGATGGTGCCGATGCTCTGGATATATGAAAATCCAGTTCATTGAATTGATTCTGCTTTCGAATCGGGATAGCCGAAGCGGTGGCGTTCATGCTTGCGATCCTTTCACTTGATGGTGACGGGGACAAGCCAGCGGGTGAGGCGACCGAAGAGGGAAATATAAAGTCATCCAAATTCATGGGGTCCGGTTGCGTTGACTGCTGGTCAACCGACTTCCTGAGCTGGGCAATGCCGCTTGGAGCGCTAGTTTTGTTGGAAGGTCTTGAGACAATACTGCCAGATGTGCTCGACTGGTTGGAGGTTGAGAATTGAGATAGCCTGTCACAAAGGTTCTGTTAGTTGCAAATACACAAGATTCCGTTCTGTTCAAGTGATGTTAAGATTGAAGAGGCGAATTTCGACTAACCCTTGCCGTTGCATCTCTTCGCGTTTTCTAAGCTTCATGGACATCATTCGCCATGTTAGATTTTCCATGCGCTCCTGGTTGGGTAATTGCGCTTTCGTCCTACTATACAACTTCCATATTTGTGTTCCTAGAGGATCCTTCTTCTGCATATCCTCTGGGCTTTCGAACTGTATTTCATTCTCTTTAAGACCCGGAAAGATGGTCTCTTGAAGCATGCCCTCGCGAGCAGCACTTTCTAACGGAGAGAGCTCCAGCTTGGTGTCTAGAGTACTCGCGGATGTGAGAGATTGTATGGTCGAAGAGGATCCAGAAGGATTATTGAAGTGTCCTGGAGGAAAGTGAACCTGTTGCGGAGAGGATGATGTATGGAACAAGTGCTGATCTACGTGCTGTCCAATGGAGAGAGTTTCGAAGTCGTCTGAAGCAGATGCAGAGTGCAGGCACCCCCCACGCTCCCCATATTGCGCCCCAGACATTACCGGCGGGTGTTGCGCAAAATCCTGGGGTGCCGGACGCTGAGACATGCAACGAAAGCGGCGTGAGACTGCGGAGAGACAGTCAACAATCGCAGATGTTTATTTCTTTTTCGAGCGCCTTCCCAGTACCCAGGAGAAATACCTATGGGTTGCTTGCCGGTATGGCGCACCAACGAGATCGGGTCACGGAGGATTGGTATTATTCGGCAGAAGACAGTTCTCGCGGCGGGAGGTTCGTATGAACTGGGTGGCCTCGCAGGCTCGCACCCTGTGGCCAGTTCCGTTGCAGACAGGCCCTTCGTACTAGCGCTTGGATGCTTTTCAACACCCCTGCTCGTAAACCTAGTACAACTTGGCGGACAGGTTATGGCTGCGAGGCTGCTGTATGGATGTCGCTCTAAGGGAAAGTTAGGGATGGTCTGGATGAATTACGGCGTCACCCTCTTTCAAGAAGAGAATAATGAGCGATGTTCGCTCGACCCTTTGTACTCGAATGTCGAAAGCCCACAACCGACTTCTGGTTGGTGGTGGTCGTTGGTGGCTCACTCTCTGCTTGACGAGTTCCTCGACGTTTGGGCCTAATGAAATATAATGGCGATTTCGTGGGAGGGACCTGGTGGAGTGGTGGGGGTGTTCTAGCTATAGTACATGTTTAGTTAGCAAATGACAGTTCGTCCACTGATTTACCGAGTCTCGGTGGCTTAAAGGTGCAGAGATGAAGCGTTTCTTAGAGGGGATGAGCGCCGAGCACGGCAGAAAACTCGGGTAAGCCCAATACAGAACATGCTAAAGGATGAAAGAGTCTCGTACTGTACCTGATGATATTAAATAAGTGTGAGGAAAGTGTACTATACTATCGATTCAGGGAGTCGAGGTGGAAGTGTTGGCCGGTTTGCCCTTCTGGAAAACAATCGTCTTGCCTTTGGCGAAGGCGCACAAGTGTCCCACGCGCAGGCTCGTGTGAAGGTAGATCAGGAATATTCCCGTCATCTGAGACGGATGAGATGAGGCGGTAAATTTGCGGACAAGGTTACAATTAGAGAAGATCTCAAAAAAGGTTCGGCGTGTCGGATCGGATGGCAACCAAGGTTAGCAGCTTGATCTTCTAGCAGTAGCGATATTCGACTCGACTGTGGAATTTGAGACCGGCAAAAAGCTTTTCCAGGTTGGCGTCATACAGAAGAAGAATAACTAGGCCACGGTCGTGTCGAAAGGTGGGTTATGGGTTATAGTTTGGAGGGAGTCCTTGGGGGGTCCTGGAGGGGTTCTTGGTGGTCTTCTTTTCGCTGCAAGACAAGTCCTTGATGCAAGCTTGTTGTCTCGTGCTTAGAACTAGACGACATGTGCGAGAATACCGGGGAGACCCACGCAAAGTATCGTGAACGCCTCTAGTCAGAAGGAATGATACTGTATGGCAAGACCGGAGAATCAAAAGACAGCAGTGAATTTAACGGTGGTGGCGGTCTGAATTGAAGTCCGAATAATGAGCGTACAGCAACGTTCGCAGCTGCCCCGCACGCGTCGATTCACTGACGAATTTATTTTGCGGTGCGTTCCAAACTCTTCATCTCCACACGCGAATATGAACCCACTAAATGTAAGGTACTACTACCTTACTGTTTAGAGGCCTGTCTCATACCAGATATTGCTAAACGCTTCTTATAGTGAAACCGATACGAAGTTCAACGGCCCTATTCTCCGTGCTATCCGCGACGCTCTACAGAACCTCCATTCGGTAGTCGGTACACGAAGCTTCATTGATTTAGAAGACTTAGCTATATGAGCTTCTACTTTTTTGACAACAGCACTAACACCATGCTATTGTCCCAGACCGGTACAGACATTCCAAGCGTTAATAATCGTCACGAGTTCATGGACAGGTAGTCAGATCCGGGCGGTGGAAAATTTCATGTACTGTACCTGCACACCTTCAGTACGTCCGTCCATGGACAATCTCTTCCGACGAATTAGCCCTCCCTCTACCAGGCATTCAACGATTTTCATGTTTTTACTACCATGGATTCCTTCCTTAGACGATGTCATTGGTTCACCATGTTCCTTCAGTCCCGCCTTTTCAAGCCGGACTTTGTGTTCCTGACAACTTTTGACATGAGGCGTAGTTGTCACCGAAAAAGGGATCGTCGAGATATTTTGGCGCTATACCTTCATGTCAACATTTGGTCCCTTAAAATTCCGATAGTATGAGTTTAGCTCTCGCTCATTTCGATTCTAGCAGTTAGCTTTATGATGCAAGCGTACGCAACTAGGTGTGTTGGTCCCGAGTTTTACACGACGCTGGCAGCGGAAAACGGTGGAAATTTCCGCTCCGCGCATCAAAGCAGGTCAACAATTCTTCTTCTGCCATACTCACTCCTAAGCAGACAAGCCATCTCGACGGTAAGCAAGATCTCGGCAATTTTTCTTTACTCAAAGACCAGCCGAAAAGACACAGAACAATTTGAGATCCGTCAAACATTTAATTCGACAATCTCCCTTTAGGGTCCAAGTGTGTTCTCCGATCGATCTTTATTATTCTAACTGCAGTACTGTAGTAAGTACATCTCTATATTCCTACTGTCTCTGAAGATTTTTTTGTAAGTATTTTCATTTTGAGTTCTTCCATTGTTCATACATGGGGATTCCACTTTCCAACTTAGACCAATAAGAAATTTCGATACATGGAGAGTCTAGGCCACCAGTTGATCACACTTCACCTATCTCCCGAATCTCCACGGAGGTACCAATGCAAGATGCCTATTGCCGCCCATAGATCTCAGAAGATCTTGAAGTTGTCGCATGTTCAACACTACGGGGCGCGGGAAATACAGAAATTTTTCGAAGTCAACATTCATCCCGGGAGCTGCAGTTCAAATAGAGTCCGGTACCTGATCATTGCATGGAAAAAACTTTATGGAGTACATATGGCAGTTCAAGTAGCTCACCACCTCACGCCACACGTCCTCTAGAATAATGCGGAACTTCAATCGTGAGGTTTTCGAAGAAAAAATTTTCTTTTAGAAGCTGAAGCTGATTCAGTGAGGTTTAATGATGTTATAATATCTGACTCCTGCTACGCCTCGGCGCGTAGACGTTACCTTCGCTACTCGCCGGTTCTGGCATGACACTGCGTTAGCATGGCGGGGCGGTCCAGTCCCTAAAGGTAGTGTGAGGTTGAAGAGACTCATTCGAGCAATACTCCATCCAGGTCCCTGTCAAGTGTCGTAAATGTCTAAAGGGATCCTCAACATCATCGCTGTTCTCCACCGATCAGAATATGCGTCTTAAGGATAAAGTAAAAGGCCAGTCAAGCCTTGTCCTTTTATCAATCCGCGAATAGGATGCGAAAGCTAATTAGAGTAACGACTCGATAAATTGTTTTTTTTATTCCCAATCAAGCTTCCTACAGAATACGGAGTATGAGGTACTCAAACCACGAACCGTACTATCTGCACATCAACATCACTCTATGAAGATAGCCGGAGCCGCATTGATCAGATCTTGGTTAGATCATAGTTCTACAAGATGAACCGCTTCCTTTGAGTCTCATACATCTTGACCCAGTCAATGATATACGAGCCAATAATAAAATGAGAAAGAATAATTGGTGGTTGAAATAGGACGAATTCGCTTGGGTGGAATTACGCAGATTGAGCAACTTCAACCGCAAGGTCGTGCATCTTAGCGTGGGGGTCATCCGACATACCCTCTCCACCCTCCACGTTCACAAGCCAGTGAGATTTGGGAACATGCATGAAATTCAAGCCACACCAGCTTTGAAGTTGCAGACTTTCTGCAATATTAACGCATCAGCATCTTAGTGTTATGCGCTTTTAAGCCGTGTAGAACCGGTAAAAGCCCTAGCAATGATTACATTCGCATCGAAAAAAATAGTTTTGATCCCAAGGGGGAAGATTGAAAGAGATGGAGAAACATGTGAGAACCTGAGGTGAGATCCTGCAGTGACCGATGGAACGTGCGCTCCAAGCGTTCAACAAGCATCGAAGACGTCGCCCGCGGGATGGGAAGTTCTACAGAAACCAAAGGAGAGGACTGTTTCGTCACATATGGAACAAGCAACTTTATTAGGGCACGCAGGGGCTATGATTCCACTAGTTTCAGCTTGTGGGTCTTGGAGCCTTGGACGAAGTAGGCGCGGTTGACTTTCTAAATCCTGGCGTTTAGTACTTCTGCTCAGGATCGAGGTGGAGATTTAATTGAGGCGAAACCGTCTTCAACAAAAATTCCGCCGTTACCGCGTTGCTACTACCATGAGGCTAGAGGTGGGCTAGCTAAGAATCCAACAGCGACCTCGTGTGCTCTTTGACCTCTTCGCACGAAGCACCAGAAGTTGGCATGTCTCAATTCTCGAAAGTAAGATTGACTAGACGTCCACTAGAAACACGCGTATCATAGGGTACCGCCGCGGAAAGTATCGAAGCTATGCACAGTCAACAGAATAAGGACGTACATCGGATGACTCGGGATTTCCGATGGGACCTTGAAGCATCCAGATATCGTTGGACGACGTTAATCCCAACCATGCAAAGCGCACATTACTGCTCTTGGTGGGGATAGATGTCGGCGTGGGGGGGTCACCGCAGCGCAACTCCATCTACGGTAGTAGGTCGCCGTTCTTGATGGAGGGGTCGACAGGAAGAGTGATGCTCACTCTTCTCCATTCACAACAGGGTAGTGACAACCATGGCAAGACCAATCAACTATGGGGCGTTCTTCGTGCGATTAGGTATACTTTCAGGCTGATAATTCCTCCATATTGGCCTCATGCAAAGGATTAATAGGAATGGCGGTATAGCCCACTTCGAACCCGTTATGAGCCGTACGGGGTGACTCGATGCACATGTGAAAGTCGGACGAGAAAGTAACCAGAAATAGGACCAATAAGGAATATTACGACGCTCTACAGTCTATAGCAGCATCTTCGAGTCGGCTCAACTCCTCCTTTTTATCCTGTACGACGTCGAGACAAACTTTCATTCAGGCCTTCCATCCCGTGATCGTGACCTCTGTCCTTGGCATGTTGACGCAGGTACCGTACACTCGAAAGAAGATCAATGGTCAAAATGGTCCACGTTGATGTTCGTATGGAGGAGAGACGACACTTGTCTCTCAAAATCACTCAAAATCATCGAGGAGGACATTCCTATTTATGTCCGTTCCAACGATACGATTTTCGAGTTCAGAACAGCCCATCATCCACTCCCCACCCGCAAACGGCTTATCTCTGTGTCTCCTATCGCTCCAATAACCGACAGCAAGACCTAGCCAGCGTTGTTCGACATGATACGCTATGGTCCGCATTCTCGAACCGTATCCTTCTTACACGTGGAGTATCTTCCCATCAGATAGTTCTAGCTTCCTATCACGGACCAAAGAATGGACTTGTCCCTGTCGAAAATCTTATCGCGCCCTCCGCAGCGAACGGTGACTCGCATATGTGAAACGTTATTGCAGCCGGATGGGCCCGCAAAAACGCTCCATCTGTGATAAGCCTCTTGTGGGGAGAACGGTCGATATCTTTTCGAGTCGCGTGCTGCTGTTCACGCAATAATTGTAAGGTAAGGTATGTGCTGGTGTTGTGTCAAAAGCCTGCAATTGGTGAGATAAGAGGTGCGGTCTGAGACACGAATATTGTTATCTACCAGATCCCACACCTAAACCTCAATGTCGGGTCCCATGAAAAAAATCCTCCGACCCAGCATCTCGTTTCCAGTTATTCACTACGCGCCTAAGCAGGACGCGGAGTGTTCATAGACACATTCAAGCTTTTTGTATGGTATAATAATGGCGCAATTGCAAACACGTAACCCCAACTCCACGTTGCCTGAGCTCCACGATATCTGCACCCTAGGCGGCAGGTTAAAAGCCACCAAGGTACCCTGGCATGCTTTTCTAAAGTAGGCCTTATAGCAGTAACTGATCTGTAATGTCCTCTCCCGGATCTATTTCAATATGGTAAGCACCCATGGCGGGAACGCCGAAAAGACCCAAGTGGCTCTTCCCATAGGAATCAGGCAAACCATATGAGAATCACTCCTGCAAAGAGCTTTCAGATCGTGTGTCGTGTGTCTGGCTAACTTCAACAACCCCGCCAGTCCTGACCAAGGCCTCTATCAAGATCCATTCTTCTCTTGCTCCTTGCTTCCAGATTGTCCTCCATTAACCGTCTCCTCGCCCAGAACCTTACTAGCAGCCATAAACCTAGATCAAGTTCACATCAGCATGAATCCACTCCAGAGCTTTCCCCACCATCTTAACTCCAGATTGTCCCTCGACAGAGTAACATATGACTATTCCTTGATATCATTTCAAGACATCTATTACTTCCAGTACGGAATATCTCCACTTACATGCCTCCCGCATATCCTCCCAATCCTCTCATAGCCTCCGCCTGTACCGCCGTCATCCGCAACAAATTCTCCAAATCCGAAACATTCGCCGTGAGCTGCGCAAGCTGAGAGTGTAGATGCGAGAGCTGCCGTGGCTTCTGTGAAGGTACGGTACTGAGACGGGACGTGGTAGGCGGTTGAGCTGAGGATGGCCTGGGGGGATTGGATGACATCGTGAACGAAGGTTCGCTCGTAGGAGAATATACTGGTGCTACGATTCAACGCGGAAGGTAATTACGCGGTGGGATAGCTTTCAGACGAGAGTGAGTGGATTTGGGGAAGTGGGTGTATTTTGTTCACCTTTGACGACATTTCGCTTGGTGAAGATGTGAGGCTTGGCAAGGGTCCATTTCGCGGGATCAAAAGCTCGTCACCTCGTCTTCAAATTTACCCACGGCCAGTCAGATACCGGTTCAAGACTTTAAGAGATGAACACAGCTTCATTGACGATTTATTGAAGGTGTTGTATTAGATTCTTTACAATGTCAATGACAACTCGTCGCGTTGTCCTTACTGGGGCAGTTACAGCCATCACGGTAGTCGGAGTTATTTACGGTGCTGGACTGAAGATGAGACAGGAACGTACACAGGTAGGAATATATCTTCCATACACAGGTCACTCTTTTAGGTTCCCCCCATTTCTTCTATTTCTTAACCTCATTCTACTCCCTTCCTTATCGTCATCCCAATCGAAGATACAGCCTTATTGTATGTTCTCTCACACTCTCTGATATTTCTAAAAATAAACTCATTGGAACTACAGGAACAAAAGAAACTATTGGAAGCGACCCCAGAACAGCAAATTGTTCAACTGGAAGCACATAAGCGCGAATTACTGAGAAAAAAGGCGGCCCTAGAAGAGAAGATAAGCGATGTTAGGGCACGGAAAGAAAAAGAAGGGTAGAGACAGTTATATGTCAGTAGATAAAAGTGAATGCGGCGCTGGGCGCACAGGCAAATGCATGATACATGAGGACGTCAGTCGTTCCGGCTCAAAATTGGGCGATGAATAGGGCTTGGGAGCACTTCTTGCGCCTCTTCTATCACGAGTTTCCCATATAATATCGGGTCGAGGAGATTAATGAATGCCGTACGAAGAAGACCTTGGGAGGTCAGGTGTTCAACAAAGGAGATGTACAGTCGATACATTCAACGTGTCTTAATACCGATTGGGAGAACTGCTACCCGGGAAAACAAATCATTAGGAGTCAAATAGTAATACAGTTTTAAACACTCCTTTTAGGTAAATAGATTTACATTTCTGTGCACAATATTCTAACATAAAATATCAGGCACGGCCAAAAAGCTCTAATGAGTAGCAATACAAAAGCGTAGAACAAGCACTTAGACCATGTCGGTGGACCCCGAGATCCGGTTCTTATAGCGCCATGCAGAAGTTATACCGGCAAGAATGACCAAAAGAGCAACGATAGCTAAAGCGATCCAAATCCACTTGACGATACTACCCGTTTCATTGACGTGCTTTTCTTCTTCTTCCTTGTTGCTCACTGCCTCTTCATGTTCATTGTTATCTGAACTTTCCTCGTCGTCCTCAACGTTCGATCCTTCTGGCCGTTCCACGCCGTTGCGCTGCTGCTGCTGTGGTGGTGAGCTAGTAGTCAATGTAGTGAGTGTGGGAATGGACGAATATGTCGCTGGACTGAGAGTCACGCTAGGCAAATCCGTATTGATTAAGGTACCAACTCCATTATCCGGTCCTGCATCCAGTGACGGCTGAGGACCCCAGATGAGGGTCATAGTCTTGAGTATAGGGCCAGCGGAAGAAGCAGCTGATGATTCGATAGGAATTGGAGGGATAGAGACAGAGGACTCCGTCGCCGTCAGATCGGATGCCGGAGGAACTGTCATCGTCACCGTTACATTTGGCAAGCTACTACTGATTCTAGATGAGATCGATGCGCTAGCAATCGTGGATCCGTTCTGCGGAACTATCGATCCGGGCAGCAAGAGCGGCAACGTTCCCGGGCCGGTGGTGATTGGCGCCGCTGAAGTGGTTGGCATCACCGATCGGGGAAGAGTAGGTGGTACCGTCATCGTACTTGTTATTGTCGAGGTTACCGTCACGATACCGTTGCTCGGGACATTCATATCGCGTTCATGGGCCAGGACGGCCTTTAATCCTAATGCGAGAAGTGTGGTTAGGAGAGGTTGGGATCTCATGTTCACTATCCTTACTTGTTGATTTTTATTTGAGATGTTTGGATTGTTGGTTCGTTTGTTGATTTGATTTGTTTTAGATTGCTGCTATGCTAATATACTATTCATAATCAGGCCAGTGGGTTGAATATATAATCCTTCACAGTAGCTTCACAATGTGGTTTGTGATAGACATTATTCTCGGGCCATGTTGAACAATATCCCCCTATCGCAATCATCAAACTCCTTATTGATACCACTGTATATCGAAATGGCTTCACAATGTACATGTTCATGACATCCTTATTTGCGGAGGGCCGAAACTGGATATAGGGGGGGTTGTATGTACAATGTCCTTGTTACACGTATTGCTCATACTGGCCAAAGCTCTGCTGTATCTATTTTCAGACGAACGTAAAAATGAGCATATGTCTAGCTGAGAGCTCAACGAGAAAACAAGGTGTTGATTGAAAGAGTAGATAAACTTTTGAGAGGATCTAAGATACGGCAGAAAATTCGAGCTCTACTGCTATCAGAAGAGGAGAAGTGGGTATAGTACAGTACAAATCCGCTAGATGTTGCCCTGATAGACGCACACTACAGTATACTCCACCTCCGTCCCATGACTCCATAGCAACCATACCCTCATCAGCAAGAGAGTAAATAAAACCCACCCCACGCCATGAACTCCACGACGCCATTTTTTCCATCCGATATAAAACAGCACAACACCCCACACGTCACTCGCCTCTTTTGCGTAAAAAACACCCCTAAACGCCCACAACACTAACCCAAATCTCCCCCACGCCCTCCTGCCTCACCCCAAGCAACCCCTTCGTAGCAAGCCCCAGCACATGCAAAAGCCCCTGCGCAGCAACGACATTCGAGTTCACCGCCGGGGGCAACAACTCCGCGAACCCGACCTCGCCATCCCTCGCACCTTCCGTCTGGATCCCTGCGCCCCGCTCCTCCAACCGCGCCTCAACGAACGAAAGGAAGTTCATCCCCTCGGCGTCCAGCGCGCTGCGCAACCACTGCGTCTCGCCCGCCGTCTGCGTGTCGACGTAAGCGGCGGGGCCGAAGGCTTCGAAGTCCTGCGTCGTGGGATCGTGTCGTTCACCTCTTTCGCCTTGGGGTCCGTCGCTGAAGAGGGGACCGCCGATATCATCGTCGTCGAGATCGCTGCCGAGGTATGTTAGGTCGCCCCTGCTGTGCCGGAGGAGGGGGCTCGCGCTGACGTATCTGCTCCGCGAGCTGGGACGGCCGAGGGTCGATGTCGCGGCGCCCGGAGGCAAAGTGGCGCGCAGGGAGGAGTTGCGCGTGGCGGAGAGGTTCCAGGGCATGCTGGAGGCGGGGTTAGAGGAGAGGGTGGAGAGGGCGGCGCGGGGGTGTTCGGGGTCCTGGTGTTGTTAGTTTTATTTTTCTCTTTTCTTTTCGATTGTGCTTGTGATTGTGACTCTGAGGGGAGTGGGTGGTGAATGAGGCAAGGTTGAGGGAGAAAAGGTGGGTGTATGGGAGACAGGGAGCTTACGAGATCCTCCATCTCAGGCGCAAAACCCTCATCCATATCTTCGACACCAGCGCGGCCGATCTCATCCGAGTGCTGTCCGTCGGATCGAGGACGCACGCGCCGCTCCGCATCTTCAGTTCCCGGTTCGGTATCGTCGTGCTCGCGCTTCCGTCCCACGACCGGAGCTCGCGAAACGCCCGTGATGGCCTCGAAGAGTGCGTCGCCGCAGAAACCTCTGAGGGGACCGGCGACCATGCCGGCTCCGAGACCGCGACCGATGCCTCCGATACCCGCGCCCCAGACCCAGAAATCGGCGTTCTTCTTCGCTTGCATGGCGAGCCTGTGGTGCAGTTTATGTTGGATCCCTTCCGCCATTGTCTGCGCGTATGTAGTGTTCCACCTTGCGATCTCCCTGCTGCGGAGTTCTTGGTTCGTATCGAGAGGAATGATGCGCGGTGCGCGTGGTCTGCGACGCATTGGCGCTTCAGCTGTATTCGTGGCCTCCAGTTCTTCGCCGGGGGCAGCGGATGGTGGTTTCTGTTCTTCGCGAGGAGGTGAACGATGGATGGTTGGAAAAGCCTCGCCTTCTGGGAGGGGAATACAGTCGTCTTCAAGAGGAAGATCAAAATCCATACGTTCCCCAAGCTGCTGGTCTCATGGTCAAAAGCTTATTCATGTCTTAGGGACAAACAAGCAACTTACATCGAGCCCAGCCATTTGACCTTCCTCGTGTTCCCGTCTGACCCTGGAACTGGTTCCATCACTTCCCGGTACCGGCCTTGCAGTACCGACGGACGACTGTCGTGGCCCAGCTAATGGTGTCGTGAACTCCAGCAAGTTACCTTCGGCATCAAACTCGAAGTCTGCTTCCGGTAAGAGACCATCGTCCTCTTCGCGAGCAGAGAGGACGCTCCCGCCAAGCGGCTTACTTGCGCTTGTAAGGTGGTGGTCATCTCCCGAGATGATGAAGCCACCGATATCCGCTCCCGCAGCCGTGTCAGTGGAAGGGATAATTAAACCTCTGATCATCGCATCTTCAGGTGTGCGCGGTGTATGTGGTGACTGGACGCTTGAGTTAGACGTCGAAGATACGTCTATTCCGGAGAGATCGAAGTCCATGAGAAGGTCGGGAAGGAAAGCTGGATCATCTTCGAGGACGAGTTGATCAGGTCTATGAGAGAATTAGTTAAGTAACAGAAGACGTGAAATCTGACTCACCGAGCACGACCAGTTTCGACATCCGTCTCCTCGGCGCTGACTACGCGTAGCATTTGTCGGATGTTGTTTTGTGTGGTCTGCGCATCTGATAGCACATATCCACATTGCTGATCATAGACACGGGAGACGCCAACACTAAGAGCGCATTAGCATAGAGATCCTTCAGCATTCGCGCTCAAGCTAAGTTAAATTGTCTCGTTTGAACGAGAACTCACAGCAGGTTACTTTGCAGGCGGAGGGCCATAGGCGCTTCTGGTGTCAAGATAGTCTCGCATGCTTTCGGCACATTGACATCGAGAATAGCTTTGCGATTGACTTTCTTCAAACTCGACTTTGGGCCCAGAGTCGCGACGAGCCTTAAAGGGCTATTAGCTAAGAAGTCTCATTGGAGAAGAGACGAATCCACGACTTACCAAACCGTAGCAACACCGTACTTTCGAGATGTGAGAACTAGTTTGAGGGTTAACGGGTTCAAGCTCGAACCAAACGCGTCACGTCACGTTTGGGTTGAATTCTTACCTTCGTGACTATAGAACATGGCGAACTACTAAAGGTTGATGCAGATTACAATATTCTACGGAAGAGACGGAAGATAGAAGCCATAGAAGATTAAGAGACAAATGTAACGCGAAAAAAGTAGGATAGATGAGAGCAATCGACAGAGTTAAAGAAATAAAGGAGCAGGAGAAGAAAACGGAAGAGCTTGAGGTAGACGAGGTCCCATCTGTGAAGAGCAGATATGCGGCACTTCTCGACGCGTCCTCACGCGTCTCAATCAAATTGGGAAAGAGCGCAACCGGGAGGGTGGCGAAGTGGACGTAGAGTCATTCACAGAGCAAATTAGAGGGTATTTCGAGATTTTAAGGGGCATTCAGACCATATTAATTGACTGTTAGCTGCTACTTGCTAGGAGACGCTCAACGTACAAAGCCTCTATGCTCGCAGTCGCTACGCTCCTACCGCCATGCTAACTTGAAGTGCGCATCGTTATGCATTGCACGTATGTACCTAATGCTTCGGTGATCATCACATACCAAATAAACATGTTACTCTCTAAGCTATGCTTTTGAATTCTCATCCGCAGCTGGAAGTGGGACAGCGCGGTATAGAAGAATGAGAGCAGAGTGGCTTTGACCTATACCTTTATTAGAGAAAACACTCATTGTCGAGGAATTAGGACATTACTTACCACCGCCGGACAAGGTCTCAATTCTATCATTGTCAACCTCTGTCACCTTGTCGTCGTTGAACCACCACCACTTCCCATCTTCCTCCTTTCTCTTTCCAGTTACTGGATCCTTGGGTCCCTGCTTCTTGATGAAAGAAGTATAATGTCCGCTATCAGCGCTGGCACCTTGGTGCGTGATGACGCCACGAAGCTCGTACAGTCCAGTCTGGTTTGCGCCCTCATCAGCAGCGAGTTCTAGGTTAACAAGTGTCAACAATTCCTTCTTTGCAGCAAGAATCGATGCCGCTTTCTCAGCATCGATTTGGGCGTCAGTTTTGTATTCGACATCTACCATTTCTGTGTCTTCCGACTTCGATTTCGAGGCATCTTTCTTGCTGTCTCTCTTGTCTTTGTTAGCCTTGCTGCTTGACGCACTGGGCTCCATGTCATTCTCTTGTCCCGCCCGCATGCGCTTCTGTCGCTTCTTTGCACGCTCAACATCCTCTTCTTCCTTCCTGATATCTCTGATTTTATCTCGGATGGGGACAAGCTTCTTCCTCATATCCTCAGTGCAAAACTCAACCACGTCGAGCTCATGTGGGAAGGTGACTTTTCGCATGATCTTAGCCTTCTTGTTGGTCGTTCTCCTCCAGTCGAAGCGCATGAAGTGCACCGGAAGGTATTTGGGCAGGCGAGCGATACGTGAGGTCTTGGTATAAAGAGCATCTCGACCAAGAGCTTCGGATCGCTTGTCGATCTGTTCCTTCAAACCCGCCGCTAACCCGTCTCTCAGGTGATTTGTGTCAGCATTGATATGGCAGTTGAGCTTGAAGAATGTGTCGGTCGTCTCAATAGGTTCCTCCCCTGCTTCCTTGGCGGCTGCTTCATCGCATTCCATCACGGACTCGAACTTTCCAGCCATATATTTATCGATGAAGGAGAGGTCATCAGCTTGGCTGGATGACCCACCAGATGCACCTCCCTTCTTCAACTTATTCCGTAACTGTGAGATGATCTGTGACCAAGCCTCTTCAGCGTCCTGTTGCGCCCATCCGTTACCGTCTTTTGCTTTTTGCGCAAATTGTGGGAATGCCGTACGAAGAGCGTTGAGGAACATTAGGGGCGGAAACCCTTCTTGTGTTTCGGCCAGCTGTTTAAGAAGATCGCGTAGAGATGCTGTGAGATCCGTGCTAGCACCAATGCCACCTAATCCAAATTGACTCAGATTGGCCGCACCGCTTGAGCTCGATTCACTGTTGAGACAGGATAGTCAGCTCTGTTGTCCCTATCCCGAATCAATGTGGAGAATAACATACCTTGGCGTATAGCTTTGGAGCTCATCGTACAGCTCGGGGATAGCCCTAAGTGTCTGCAATGTAGCATTCATGTAACATGTATTTCCTAAATTCTGTAAACCAGCCGGTATAGCGCCTTCCGTCTGTGCCTGCTCAGCCTCCGTCATATCCTCTAAGAATTTGACTGCTTGTTCGGGTTTTGCTAATGCTTGGAGGCCCTCAGCCGAAGGTGTACCCATCATCATGAATACTTGGTTAGGCTTTGCTTTCAGTGCGGAAAGTTCGGTGTCATCTTTCAGTTGTCCTCCTTTGACCAGGACTTTCATACGTTCGGGTTCGACGCCAGTAAGAGAGTAGAGCTGGAATTTGAAGGTCTCCCCGGTGGTCGTGGGGTCAAGCTCGACCTCATACTTTTTACCCTGATGCTTGACGATGACTGAAAATCGTATAAGTTAGTATATGCCGAGCTGTCAAGAGGGTGGACTACTGGCCAGGTATAGGATCCATGATG
The DNA here is from genome assembly GCA_010093705.1 of Patellaria atrata CBS 101060. NCBI lineage: Eukaryota > Fungi > Ascomycota > Dothideomycetes > Patellariales > Patellariaceae > Patellaria > Patellaria atrata. The sequence goes on from MU006094.1 coordinate 898,508, forward strand.
GAAAGCTTGTGGTACAGATGCTGGGGTGCTGGAAGCTCAATATAATTAATTAGTTGAATGAGGGAATGTTTGAGCGCTGACTGCGTGCTGCTGGTACCATACGTTGTGGTCTGTGGGGCAAGTTCGAGACTGGATGAAGTACGATTGAAGAGATATTTTGTTTCTGAAAGCTTAGGAAGCTTCAACTACTCGAGGCCGCTAAATTCTATGAAACGGAAGCTTACAGAACGTCGTGGATATGAATGTTTGTAGCGTCCGATAATGGAGTTTACACAACGCGGTGAGTGGTGGCGGAGATGACGAGAATACTAGGCATGTTTGCATCTGTTTGTTAGTGCGGGGCGGGCGGAGAAAGACGCGCACCGAATGGTGATCAATTTAGACCTCAGATCTATGCTAGTGTCATGTGTGAGGTATAAGGATTCAGATACTCGAGGCATAATAAAGTTTCCATAGAACTTTGAAGTAGAAATTCTGGGCCCCCATAGTCATGGTAAATCTCAAATACCTCAAATTGAGGAAACTATTCAAATATGATGCTGATATTGACAAAAAAAGTCCCAATCATTACGGCCATACCTCCAATGTGTACGGTCGTCACTCACAGCGGCGTTGTCATTATCAAATTTTGCATCCCAAACGTCAGAACGACATAATGTTCCTGAGATCGAAGCTGCTAGTTCACCAGAGGTTCTATTAAATCCACTTACCGTATCCCGCAATGAGAATGAGAGGGTCTTTATAGAGCCAAGTATCAACAGCGTTCGAATCAGTATCAAGATCAAACAAGCCGATGAGATTGAGAATATCCTCGTACACAAGTTTACGCGGTTCTTGACTCAGAGAGCAGAAGCATTTTTCATTCTCCGCCGGAAGCCGGTCAAGGCATGTTACTCAGTGCTCACTAGGTTTCTAACCTCTTTACGTATGACTGACTCTCCTCACTTAGGGTTATGATATTTCCTTTCTGATCACCAACTTTCATACCGAAGAGATGCTGAAGCACAAGCTGGTGGATTTCATTATTCAGTTTATGGAGGAAGTCGATAAAGAAATATCCGAAATGAAGCTTTTCGTAAGTTAATCAAAGACATGAAATCTTGTTCACCTTATATATACTTTCATATATGAGTAATTCTAATCACTGAGTAGTTAAACGCTCGAGCACGGTTCGTGGCCGAGTCATTCCTGACACCGGTATGTCCAATTGGAACACTTTATCTATACTGTGCTAATTGACTAATAGTTCGATTGAAATTCTTTCAGATTCAGAACTGTAGTTTCTTTATAGCACCCTATCTACTATGCATGAAGATTCAGAGAAGAGCATGGCGGTCTAGGTTTATGGTTAGATATCGGCTGCTGGTCGCCACGATGAGATGAGGATGGTGAACCACTATCCATAACGACCCAAAATTCATATAGACTGTTGGCCTAGTATCGGATAGAATGAGAACCAATCTCTACACTTAAAGACCTTTTTTTTTTGCCGTCATTGTCCTGTGATACTTGATCATGAGGTCAAATATATCTCGCTCGGCCTGATATCATGATTGTGTCCTTGGTCCTGTTCAATATATACTGTACCTGTCTTAAGATGATTTATTTTCGATCTGACGATTTCTCCTTGTAGACACCCCTATTATTACAATACCATCTCTCTATCTTTGTTTTTGAATTCGCCCGTCTTCCGAATAGCATGCTGTAAGAGCTATTTTCGACTAGTTGTCATGCTTAAAAGCTTTAGGAATGTATGCAGGCAATATCTCCTACAGTGAAAGGGAGTTATGATTAATTACTACTCCAATAGTATGAATCCATTGATGCAGCACTCTTTGAAGACTTATCTCTGGAGCTTGTGGGTTCTGTCCGAACCGTAGCTCTGACACCGGAACGCTGTTTAGACAAATAAACTAGCCGTATGGAGGTTTCCGGAAGCGTTAAGAACGAAACCGGAATGCTAGTGATACTCAAGGAATGGAAGCAGTCTCAAGAATTTATTGTGTGGGTGATGGACGTCGTGCAAACTATGTTCGTTGTGATAGAAAATTTATCAGCAAGATAGTTGCAGTATATAATCTTCATTGAATAAGGATTTATTTGTTTCGTTTCAGGAGACCGTGTCCTGTTCCACTCCATTTCTGTACAGTAGAAAATCCTCAACTAATAAAATATGGCTAATGCAGTACACCTATGCAAGTATCGTATAGTCAGTTTCACAATACACCCCTAACAATGAGAAAGGGGCGAATAATTGATTCCCCTGATGTGAGATCCTCAAGGATACAGGTGAACATAATTGTTCAGCTAGATGTAGTGAAATGTACGAAGATTTGGCTAATGGTAGGCAACGCAGAATAGGTACCTTAGCACTTAATGAACGGATGTTCCAATTTGATGTAAGGTGGCCCAATTGTGATTATGGCGATCTCGAGTAATTCAGTAACACCGGTGCTTTTAGACAAAAATGAGCGCTGTCGTACGACATCCGTAGACTCTATGAGTATTAGCGTACATTGAAATGATGTTGCCTTGAAAACCGACCCAGCTGGATGTGGTACGGGTAAATGTAGATGCTGGGGAAGGATTTAAGTCATTTACGCTCTTCGATGACCGGAGGAGCTCAGGGTCGGACTACAAGATGAAGTAAAGGAAAGGATGATCAGTTCGCTACCGAAGAATGGTCAGATCTGCTCAGCGCTAGTGATTAACCATAACTTTATGGTTATCTTTTGCACGCCATGTGGAAGGGGCCGTTCTGGTAACACCGCGACGGAGTCGTTGGAGCGTATCTTAGGCCCATACGGCTGTAGGCAGCAGAGTTGTATTAGTCGTGATAGGCTACTGAACGTCCGAAACACTGGATATTGTTAAAAAGCTCCAGTCAGCCTCATATGCGGCTGAGACATTTTGGGGAGGGCAGACGTTAAAAGTGAATGATCAACGAACGAGCGACACGATACTTTAGGGTGATTGGCATCCAACCCCTGGAGTACCTGTCAGAAAACATGCTTATATTTAAAGTTAAGCTGTGTTACGGCGATCCCGCTGGGTGAAGCTCTAGGTAGCTTGGTTAAACTTCTTATGGCGAAGCGCCAATGAAAAGGGAGGGAAGGTCTCCGGCAGGCATGTTGGCTCCATCATCAGCTCAGTTGATCTTTTGCAAGAGCCCCAAGTGACGTCTTGTGTGCTTGTGTGGTGAGCTCGCTCCGGGGAAGCCAAGCCGACTCAGCCTCACACACTTGCAAGCGAAGAGCCTCAAGATAGAACGACGCACTCCAAAAGGGAACCAGGGGAACTCTTGCGGCTGAGGCTTTTCGTAGAGCAGAGTAGATATCGACGGTATTCTACGGTTACCTTACATTACCTTACCTACAATTGCCGAAGATAACCCCAATATATGATTATATGGTTGATGGGGGTTTGAGTAACGTGAGAAGCCGGAAAGATTTCATGCCGACGGGTTGTGTAACTGGAACGGAGCATATGGCGATTGTTACACTCGTATATTGTGCATCGGGCAAGCAAACGTGAGATTTGAGCGCTACCTCACATCTTCATTGTTGTCATGCTAAGGAACGGGCGCGAGGTCAACCTAAGCCTTTGGCTGTGGCTCCGGTGGCTCGGTGGGTAGAACCTGAACTAGAACTATTTGGGTGCTTGGCGGTCAGCACCAGCCTCAGCTTCAACCTCCGAACCTCAGCCTTTACCCCTGGCTGTCAACGTCAGTGGAGAGTAGAGTAACCTTCAGAGCATTTAGACTCAGCGATTAGGTTTCTACACAAGCTTTTCAGACGTTCGATCTCTGAGAGCGTGTTTCTAATCTAGACAACTTCTGGATTTTCTGACTAACGGACGTCGTTGGCCCCATAATAGCATCCCAAGCCAAGAATGAATAGTAAACAAGACTGTGATTGGTTCCCCTTCGAGCTGGATCTAGAAAATATGATCCAAAATTTACTTTTCTTAGCCACATAATCACCAATAGAACGTTGTATGTTCCCTTCCAAGCTGACCGATACCTCCGCGACGTCAACCGTTGGAAATGCCCCCCACGTTGGATGGAGGCATACCGAACCTAAGCTCTTGTCTAGGTCCCGGATGTCCTCATGTGGCGCCAATTCCTCGTGGTTCTTATGTTCTAGGCAGATATCCAAGAGGGGGCAATGTACCTTTTCCACCTAGCTGGTGCGACCTGAATTCACAGAGAGACTACTCCTATAATACCTTTTGCATTTTCTAACTCCACTAACAGGGGCTAATTGTTTTCCATTTCCTAAGATCTACCAATCAGGAAATGATTCCACTAGGTTGATAGTAATTGAACATTCTACTTTTCTTTCCAGTTACTTTTCCGTATGACTGTATCAGCTCCACCGTTCTCAAGTCCTGGACGAAATGTTTCTCGGATCTACGCACATATCTCGAGTTATTCTGTTTGTGGCTTCGGCGTAAATTCCATTTTAACACTAGTAGAGGCTCTACCTCATCATACCCTTCCAGCTTTCCCTTAACCATTTCTCTATTGGCGGATAACGAGTTTCAAAGCTAGTTCAACACAGCGAACTGATCTTACATATTAAGAACCAGCATATGGCCATATAAAGACTTCGTTGTCTCATACAATGGATCAGCAGCATCAAGACACAACTACGATAAGTTCGGAGTCTTCAGTAGGCTCAACGACATCTCCGCGAATTCATATACCCTCGTCAAGTTACCTTACAGTACCAAACAATCCTCCTCGACGCCTCCGTTCTTCCTCTTTACCTCCTGGCCCACATACTCTACATCTTCCAACACGCAGTACTCAATCGCAGCCTTCAACGTCTCCTACTATCGTCGGCGCACCATTTCCTATCCTTCTATCACAACCCGTAGCGCATGACCCTCCAGACCTATTTAGTTATAGTGATCCAACAACCCCCATTGCTCTCACCGAGCAACTTTTACAAGACACAGCATTAAGGCGAGAGCTACCCTTCATGTCTGTTTACTCGACGTCATCTGTGGATTCGGATTTCAGCAACCCCCCAGCTAGAGTATACAAACTTCCGTCATTCGCAGATATGAGTGACCGTAGGAGTATTAGTGAGGTAAGCTTCACTGATCCATGCTCCACCCTCAGAAATATGTATTTTGTGAAATATTCTACAAGTTAAGATTGCTGACAGCTAGCTAGTCGGAAAAGCATCAGCTTGTGCAATCGTTGAATTCGCACCGTGTGAACACACTTGTCGAGCTACGAAGAATCGAAAAGATCTTCGCTAGTCTAGGGTCTCCTGATGTAACTGGACCTATGACAGCAGCCTGTATGTTGTTCTTACTCTGTCCTGCTTACGTACTAATAGCTTTCAGGGTCTTATTACGTCAACAGCCACAGTCTATTGACAGAACTACGGAATCTTACCAAGAATTATCCTTTTAGGTAAAGCATACAAAGTTCGAAATAGTGGTAAATTAGAACGCTAACATTTCTTTACAGCTCCGAGTGCCTTGATGAAGCGAAACGACGAGTATACTCTGATCCTGAAAGTAATAAAAGCTGGAATCTCTGTTGGCTTGTGCTATCAAAACTACAAAATGAGTACGTCTCTACGAAAAATACGCTTATCTTCTCAACACAATAATTCTGACATTCTGTAGCCAACTCATTAGATATTATGCACATTATCAAGCCTCTCAACCACAGATGTGGGGGGGCCAGATCCCCACTGCTGATGGTGTGCAACGCCTGAGCGACGCCTTTTACAACGAATGGAACTGGGCTGCAAGCGAAATGCTGCGACACTGGGATGTACCTCCTTGCGTTTGAGATCCTCATGTGCGCCCTTTGAATTTAACTGAAAAGCGTTGCTTTGCTGCATGAACCGATGAGCGTTTGATTAGTCTCATTTCAGGGGTATAATGGGGATTGAGGCGCTGCTTAGAGGTATGGAGTTGAAGCATGGCAGATTTATCTTCTAATTCTTCTTTCGGGCTTTACTTGTTGATTGAGATTGTAAGCTCAGAGCTGGATCTCAGGCCTCTTGGTAATGGTTTCTTTCTTGGTTTTTTGTCTTGTTCTAACACCTTTACATTATTGATACCTTTCTTAGATAGACTTATTCGTTTTGTTTGTTCGAAGATACCATATATTCTGCTCCGCGATCTTATATATGAAGAGTATGAGGGTTTTTTTTTCTTATAAATCAATACCCAGGAAGAGGCGCATGAACAACTACACAATACATGAAAGACGGCATTGTAATAGGGTGTATCCTATAAGATAAGCTAAGAATGAAAGCATATGAAATCGATACTGACTACGTCTACGACAAAGATTTACTTACTCCTCCCAAGGATCAATAAGATGGAGCGCATAGATGGTGATAAGAAGGGCTGATTTGATCGCTTGATTTATAGAAGATATGCATGACCATCTATCTTCTTCCTTTCGCCCGCTTCATCCTCTATAACACCTCAAAGTAAGTAATGAAGGAATGCTGAACATGAAGTTGAATTTGAGGTCTGTGCCAAGCATGGAGTCGGCTTAAAGTTAAATTAAAGTTAATTCTATCTTTAGAACTAACTTCACGGAGGGCCCGAAGCTGTACCTGGAGTTCATCAGCGAACGTCTGATCGTTATTAGGGGGAACTCTCATAAAACAATCGCCTTCTGCATTGTCCCTTTCTATGCTATGTTCCAGACATCCCTCACAGCTTGGCTGAACAAGCCAAAGACTGTTAAAGAGCCCCCCCCAAATTTAATACCATTAACAACAAATGTAAACATTCTCATAGCTAATGGTCCACAGAACATCAAAGCAGCACCTCCCAGGCAGGATGATATAATCTCATGTCCGAAATCGCCCCGTAAACATGTACCATCATTCGGGAAGCTCAATGCTCTGCCATCGAACGTCACACTCGAACACCTAACGCCAGAAACCCTGCCCGCCTTCAAACGCCTCAACGCTCTCCTCCTCCCAATCCCATACCCTCAAAAGTTCTACGATGAAATCTTCTCCGATCCCATAACAGCTGGAATCACACTAATGGCACTCTGGCATTCCAAACCATCTACCGCCTCCATGTCATCCCCCTCCGAACCTTCAACCTCCAAGCCTACGCTCGTCGCCGCGATCCGGTGTCGCATTCTCCCCACCGAGTCAAAACCGACCCTCTACATCTCGACTATTGGCATCCTCTCACCTTACCGCTCTCATGGTCTAGCAACTCATCTTCTTTCACGCGTGTTGTCGCATGCGATTGAGGAGTACGATGTTGGGACAGTGAGCGCACATGTGTGGGAGGCGAATGCGGAGGGTAGGGAGTGGTATCGGAAGCGCGGATTTGAGGAGGTAGAGTGGGAGGAGGGGTATTATCGAAGGCTGAAACCGAACACGGCTATTAGGGTAGAGAGACGGGTGGGTGTAGGGGATTTGTTGATGACAGCGAGAGAGGAGAGTGAGGGTTGAAGAGACGGTAATATTATGGTATGGTTCAGAGAGCAGTTCGATTGTTTGGACGCAGCAATAGGACAGACTGTAATGGTGGTTAACTCTCGACGATGCTCTTCGCCCTAAGAATTGGTGCTAAGCGATACCGTTACACCTGGAAGTAGAGATTCTGACTCTCCTCTCGATATCTATGCTACTTCAGGAGACTGGCCGAAGATCGTCAGAAATTATTACGTCCCAATTACCATACGAGGAAAATGTGTTGCATCGTGAACAATTCAACCCTAACCTCGACTTTTACTCGGACCGATTCGATCATCTACTCGGTTTATTATGCACATGAGAATTGAACTTCCTTCCGGACGATGACACCACTCTTCCTATTAAAGAATTTGCAGAGATATTTGAAGAATTGAAAATGAGAGGCAGAAAACTTAGCTATTCAAGCAGTGACGCATAAAGAAAGTTCTTCAAAGCTGAGGTGGAAGCGGATGCGAAAAATGTTCCAATCCAGTGGTTTCTCGAACACTTTCCAGCACCAAGAAGAGACGGCACACGATCATGGAACGAAGAAAGCACGCAATTACCAAGTGAAAGCTACATATAACGGATTCTTTTTCGATGACGTACAATAAAACAGGGCTCGTCAGCAGTAATTGTGAAGTTTTCAGCTCTACAGACCAGGGTTCACAAACTTTTCAGGGGAAGGAAGAGAGTTTCAGTCTTATTGTAAGCTCAGGAAATCATCTGTCAATGAGTACCCGATTCAGGTGGAACTTTAGGCGAGAGGAAAGGGGTGTCTAGCTTCTATGCTATTGAATCACTTGTCATCTCTCATATGACTATTTCTCCTTAGTCGATCGGAAATATTTGCATATCAATAATCAGTATGGCTGAATAGAATAGTTTCTTTAAGGTAGTATTTCTGAATATCGTGTCATCTCAGCACAAAATCACTTTCAAAAGGGAACACTAAACATTCAAGTCTCCGTTCAATATATTGTATTCAGATCACCTGAAACAGGTAATAGCAAAACTCGGAAAATTACCACGAGCTTCCGCTACCGTTGACAACAATACATGACCTCTTGCGCTGACGATTAAACCCAGACCGCTTTTAGACTTTGTGATTACGATCCTTGCAGTCTCCTTCGTTCTATCCATTTCAATAAAGCTTCCACGTCGCGATCATGCTGATCGGCTGGTACGTACATCCACGTCTCCTTCTCCCTGTTCCAGCCCCGGTTTGGCATGTACGCTTCCAACATGTAGTAGTTGTCTCTATGGAAGGGGAAGTCCAAGCTTGGCGGCCCACTCCTTTCAAGGAAGTAGTCTGTTCCAGATAATTCGTCTTCTTTGGTCATGTGAAATCTTCTACGCTTGTTTCCCTTGTTCTCCCCGTGCCGACGAATAGAGCAAACAGTAGAGTTTAGATGTACCTCTAGAATGAGCGCATGCCATAAGGGGCTGCGCAAAGCTTTTGAGACTATTGCAGCGTTGGCCACGATAAGATCGGTATTCCACTGTGGTTGCGTTCCGCGCGGTATCATCGGAATAGGTTCGCCCTTCTCTAGATTAGGTTGCCAGTGGGCAAAATCAATAACAAGACAGAGAGCGTTCCACCTGAGCATACAGGTAAGGCATGTACAGACTATGTTGGGATCAGACGGTAAGATGTGCTGGTAAGGCTTTTTATGGATCCCTATAATCTCTTGACGCTCTTCGCTTTGCAGTATTGAATGAACGGATGGATCCATCGATTCTAACAGTACTGGGTATCGAAAGCATTTCTCTAAGCATTGATAACGTCGGCAAATAATATGCTTTACAATGGTAGATGTCTCCTGGGTGATGAAGCCGTGTAGCGTCTTGCTAACACGTGATAATCGAAATACATCGCTTGGCCGAAGATAAGAAAGAAATTCTATCACGAGTTCGTATGGAAGATCTAATAATCCTTTAGGTTCGGTATTACGCTTCTTTTTCTGTAGTTTTTTTGACTGCCTAGCGGTACGTTTCGAGTGCAAAATGAGCTTTTCCGTTCGATCTTCTAAAGGACCTTCATCTTCCCACGGTAATTGCGAAGATGGATCACTAATAGGAGAGGATGGCGGTTGGGGATGTAAGGTCTTCATTTACCTGGTCCGACAGGCAGCAAAAATACGAGTATCGAGTATCGTGCTGTGTACGTCCGTATTTGGAGAAGGTTCGTCATAACTAGATACCGTACAGCAAATGAGTGTATGCATTGTTTGCGGACTGCTTGGCTCAGCTTTACACGTGATGCAATATTGAGTAAATATAGTAATGTCTATCACCCTTAAGTCTCATCAGATCAGACTGACCGATATTATTATTTCGTCAATCTCCCAGCACATAATAGACCAAATACTATGAACAAGGATTAATGCGAGCAAAACTTCTGCTCCTAAATATATCACACCGACCAGCCCAGCTTTCCCGATGTCGAATTGCCGAAGACGTGGCCAGCCATTTGGAATCAAATAACTTGGGGTCCGAATACTTTGAAGTTACACGTGAAGATATGCCTTAGCTATGAAATCCAATTTCTGCTGGGGGATTGCAGCTACCACGATTGAAAGACTTGAGCGTATTTGGAGAAGGTACACAAGGAAGAGTACAGAGTACACCAAGCCGGAACCATATTCTCCAGCCGGCTGTACATCCCCGCTTTGTGTCAAATAGAGACAACCGACTGGTATATTTTCGATGTTATTACACGCGCATCTCGCATTCAGTTCCCTCTACCTAGCGAATGGGATGAGCCTACCTCGTATCCGCTGGCTTTAGCATAGCTCAAGCATGGGTACCACGAGCAGAAAGATACTTAATAGCGCACAAGATCTCTTTCCAAAACGGAAGATATGAATGACCTTAGCGGCAGTGCTCATCAAAACATGACGGAGTACGAACGGTTGGCTTTCTCCATCAATTGCACCGGCAGCAAGCTCAGACCCAGTGACTTTGACTCGGTATTGCTTATCTCTCATCAAGGTGCGAAAGAACTTTACCGTTCATTTATATTCCAAGGACAGATATAGACAGCAGAACGGAAGATATGGTATGAATCGTCAAAATAAGCTGGTTTTTGGGGTTCCAGCTGGGTGGTTAACCCAATACTTCCAGGTGTTATATGAACTATCAATCCGAGCATATCGGATTCTACCGCCAAGATCACTCGCTCAAAGTCTCTTTCTATGATAAACCAGGAGTCAAAGTTACTCTTAGTCGGGTTCCACTATTCCGACTTAGTCCCCTCTTCAAAAGAAGTTTTGTTGACAATTCATAACGTCAGACCCACTAGATGGAAGATTTGATCATCTAGGAGAATTACACCAACGCCATTACCTCATACTTAGGTTACAGCTACGTGATTAGGTAATGTTATATTTGTAAGCTGAAACCTATGCTGTGAGACTCTGCCTAGGGAAATATTGTGTAGACATATTCGCATTCACTACTGTACAGGTACACTTCTCCCAGGTCCATGAACAGAATACAACAACCATTATGTTGAATTAGATGGAAATTTTCTGAAATGTGTGCCACAGGCGCCCAACGTCCACTCTTTCGGTAACCAGAATGAGCGTCACTTGGGACAACGATCCATATCTATGGTTCTTTACTATGCCGCAATCTGGGGTTCCACAACAGCCATCTTTAAAAAAGTTTCAACTCAACGCTTGTTACCTTATCTTCAATATACTCTACGTCGTCCAGTTAATCTCATGTTAGTTTACCGCCGCATTTCGGTCAATATTTTAGGCACCAAACGTATTCTGAATGATGCACCATATGTATACAAGAGGCCCAGTAAGGAGGATCCGCAAGCAAGATAAACCTGGACGAATACCTGACCTTTACAGCGATATCTCAAAACATCGGCAGTGATCAACGTGGGCTGAGCCATGCTACCACAGACCCTAATCAATCGTTACAACAGCCCAGAACATCTTCAAGCGATTCCAGTCAGCCTTCGGACATGCATTTGGATGATAATATGTTTCCGACGGGACGTTGCTCAATAAACGTGCAGCACTGTATATGTCTCGAATTGGACCTCGGAGAGGATATCAGCTTCACAGTTATATACGCACGAGACCATCTACAGGGTATGGAGACTCAGCCATCTTGATTCGGAAGTGTGCTATATGGTTCCACAACTACCGAAGAACCCCTTACATACCAGGTATCCGCACATATCCTAATTCCTGGAGTGTCGGTACAATTTATCTTCCTACAAGGGGCCTCATGTTTCGATCAAGATGTTTCGATCAAGGTGTTGCACACTCAGCTCGCCCAGTCATTCCAGCACCCAACACATCCCGGACAGTTCCCACAACTTATATCATTCTTAGCTAGGATCTATAATCGTCTGTTCATAGAATCCTAGTGGAGTGGTACGAATGATAGTCCTCATTGTCAATCATTATCCGAGGCACAAATAGTATAATTTCACAGTTGTAATCTCATTGTTAAAGTCTGGTGTCTGTATTAGCGTCATTTGCTTCAAAGATAATCCTTGTAATTTTGATATTCAACTTTCACGTACGCAGATACAATTTTCTTCTGGAACACTATCCGTTTCTCTTCAATATCGCTTCAACGATACCCCAAAAAGAGGTGGAAAATATTGGAGAGGAAGTTCTTTGAATAATAACTGGATGTGAAACAGGAACGGGGTGATCTGAAATATACCGAAGCTCCTCGAATCATTCAGATTGCCTTTGTTATTTGCCTAGTCCAACCTAGGAGGTCAGTATATCAGTAGTCTGAGGTCAAATCATTGTTCTTGTGATTATCTCATGCATATTATTTTGGCTTTACTCATAGCAGTGATGTCTCTGTGGGCATCAAGGCCGAGTTCCTTTCGTTACTTTCGTATATCTCCCACTTTCAGGTGATGCGGCCCTGGGTTTGATATTATCCCATCGCTGTTCTGCTCTATCTTCTTTGGGAGACAATGTGATTCCGGGCGGCCCGCCCATACACATTCAGTCTCTTAACAGGCCCAATCTATAGCTGGTAGACGTGAGTAGAGTGCTGCTGCTGCATACCACGCTGTTCTATCACAAAAAGCATCTCTGCCGTCTTTCTTGCGTTCCCTGATTGCATCACCGGGAAGAACTATTTTTCCCTCGCTGAAGTGGGAGTAGTTGTATCGCGCGATACGACGCGGGATGCGGCTCCCCTTCAAATAATCAGGCTTTCGATAAGGACGATCCCTTGTTTGCATTATCAGAAGTATTGACGATGATGAATTGAATATGGAAGGCGTAAAGGGTTATTGCGTAGTTGTGGGGGTTCCAGAACGCCTTTCAAGAATATCAAGTGGGGGAGGCGCTTACTAGGGTACAAATACCTGATAGATAAAGTACTATCGATGCATAAAGGTTTAGACCACAGACATCCAAGGAGCATGTTCCTCCCCTAGAGGTTGAGGAAGCTTCATCTCAGCGATGAGGTACCTCGGCTTTCACATTAGGATCTACTTATTACCATGTGCTTGCGCTTCCAGCATTAGGCGAACGCCTGAGTATGGGCATGTGGGAACTTGAAAGGCACGGCTCATTGCATTTTATTGTTGCTCGGTGATGAAATCTATACAGAGATATGGATATTGAGAGTCGGATGTCATTAATACGAGTTACGGTAATATTCTTACACTTTGGTCAAACTTAGTTCTACCACCTTATTCAACAATACTCTACGGAGTACCGACTATAAATAACGGCGGACTACTACCGAATACGGATCGAAGAGAGAATAGCGTATTCCAGTGACGATACACAAGTCATACGTTAACTACATAGCGACATATCGAGATTTATAGCTGGATCTTTTTGATACAGTAATCCATTACACGGCGAAAAGCTAGGAAACTATGGCAATACCGTTCTGCAGCTATCGACCTTCTCCTTAATCGGATCCTAGCAAAGCTCAGGCTGTCATTTGGTCTTATGAGAGTATTGTAAGTGCTTGAATTAAGATCTTCCCCTAGCTTAACGTTTCATGTTTGACCGGTTACGTGATATTATCGGCGTGTAATCACGGATAATATACAGCTGCACGAAGGACATGCTCAACAAATGAAATGTATAACATGAGACGAATCGGAATCAAGTTCAAGAGGTGCTCGAGTACAGCTTAAGGTAAGTTACAAGGGCGAAATTGTAAATGGAGGGGTGACTTTCCGTCAGCACTTCCTCCCTGAGGTACTGTAACTTATGATACAGGAGTCCCAAAGCCATGTGCCGGGAGGCTTGCAGGAATATCTCAACAGATGGGCTGGAGTTCGGAGGGCTGTCTGGATGGAGGTGCAACGCAGAAACGGTCGACGCCATTGACAATTATCCTGGAAGCTGGCTGACGCGGGGACACAAAATCCCACAATGATTAGGATGCACCCGAACCGTCGCGGCACAGATACATCTTGGCATGTAGATGGAACTCGACGATCAGGACTTTTAGACATCCAGCATCATTATTGACGATATTTCAAGAAACTCGTTCTTTCAAGTTCAACGGGAAGAGTTTATCTAACCATCCATTTCGGGAATGGGTCCCACGCCAAGTCGCTTCTTTTTGCGGGAATGGGTTGATCAAGGATATCTATCTGGGGCATGCTGGAAAGTGACGACCTACGATCTCAACCGCACACGTCGACTGTGCAACTGCAAGAACTGGGGAATCGTCCTGTGAGTCCCAGTCTCAATAAAGAGTTGCGGCTTGGATGTTGAGTAAGATAAATCGGGCGACGGCATCTAGAGGTAAGCCTAGACCCTAGAGTACGCATAGCACGCATAGCACGCATAGCACGCATCTTCCCCCTCTCATGTACTTCTATCTGGACACTGACTATGGCATGGCTTAGCGAAAAAACATTGCGTGCCTCCGACGTCTGCAGCTCAACCTGCGGACGGAATCCGTAGAAACGCAGGGGGGAACACATGGGTCAATTATCAAAATGCTAATGGCTAAAAGTAGTACTGCTTAGGCTACGAGCAGACCAAGCCAAGTCGAAGCACCTTCAGCATTTAGATAATTTCCACCACAGGACACCAATGGTGTTTGCTCCAGTCAGGCACAAGAATACTGCATGAGCTGGAAAGATTCCGGCAACCGGTCACCCAGCCGCTCATTCTTGAGCAACATGCAGCTGGGACTTGCCAATGATTTAACTGCGGTGTCGGTTTAATATAGAAATAAACCCTCAAAACATTGATTTGCAGGGTCGATCTTAACTACCACGAGGACTTTCGCAGGGATCTGTCCGCATAAGGTTCCAAGATGGTCATTTTCTGGTATACACTTACAGAATAACGACCAGGCTATCAATCAATTCTCCATGCACTCCCACAAAGTCAAGTTGAGACCAAGATGGCCGCCGGCGCCTACGTACGACATCACATAGCCCGCCTATCAATGATCTTCAACCGTCAAGCCTCACCGTTAGCATGGCGTATGGCTTGTGGTAGCTTCACGCCATCTCCACAGGAACACAGTAGGTGGCTTGTTAACGAGGAACGTAGGTGTCTTTGCGCCCCAGAATTCTAGTGATTAAATGAACAGACGGACCTCCGTAATGTACTACTTTGTGCTTGGGGACGTCACCAGAAGTACCTAGATGGACAAGATATCCCCTTCTGTAGGACAACGTTGAACACTGTAATCCCACGCGGTGTTTGTAACCGTCCCCCGGTCACCCCTCGTGCTGATCATGGTGCCTTTCCCGGGCCGTCTACGATCCTTGCTATCTATCTAGAAGCTGGCTTCAATTATGCTCTTCTACCAGCACATAGAATCATTTCCCTGTACCTACCTGGCTTCTCATCTAGGATCAACCGACGCCAAAACTCAGTTTCGCTTCCAGTGCAACGGTTTGACGGGAACCTCTCATCTACCCGTTGTTAGTATCCTCTGAAGTTGACATGGTCCAGAAAATGCCTATACGATACTTCCTAGTCCCCCAACAACGTACTACATCTACCGTGGACTTTATTTTCACCAGCTAGTTTTACCAGACGAGCTCAGTGTCGTTGCGTTTTCCGGGTAAGCGCAAACTGGGAAAGGCTCTGTCCGAATTAAGCCCCGGTGGTTTGGAACTCATTTGCACACACAGCTTGTTATCTCCTCTGTACCGACGGGGCCAAAACAACGTGGGTGGAAGGGATCAGGCCTGAATATATGTTCAGGAGTTGACTTAAAACTTCAAAGCGTCCCTAACAGACGGAAGGAAGGTCTGCTTGATAACATCAGTGTCAGTTGTAGCCAGACCATCGATACTTGACCTGAGTAACACTATCATCCTTTTGGGCGTTCTTCCGCGTTGACCTCGTATTAGCGGGTTATTTAGGAAAATAAAGGCTTACTGTCGATCGTGGCGTAGAAGTGGGCTTTGAAATAACACGGATCATGTCACCTTACAGCAAATACCCGCAGAATATGGACATTCTCTACAACAGTCACTCAACACCTTCACTTGGCTCACTTGCCGCATCATCAACATCTTCTACAATTTCCTCAAGACATTCAGTTTCCGTTCGCCATCGAAGAACACGATCAATTACAGGAGATCTGAAGGATGACAATGTTGCATATCCTCCTCGGCAACGAGATGTGACAACAAAACTCCGAGCAGCATGTGACTTTTGCCATTCAGCCAAAGTCAAGTGTACCGGGGAGGCAACTTGTGCCCGATGTAAGAATTATGCGGTACCTTGTGTTTATAGCTTTGCTATTAAAGCTGGTAAACCTAAGGGTAGCAAGAATAAGAAGACAATAGAAAAGTTAGAGATGCTCCGACTACGTGCGGATACATCTTCAGAACAATCTTATATCGATAAGGACTCAAGAGGGTCTATATCGAACTCAACTGCAAGCCCCGAATCAGTATCATCAAGACCTTCACCACCACTTGGAAATGAGATAATTCCAGCCGGATATAAAGATTGTCCCTCCGTTTCGAACGAATTTTGGGTGAATGGCAATGTATATCCGGGTCTCTATAGGAATAACTCAAATACGGAGTCCAGGAGCCAGTTTAGCACTGCTAGTCTAGAAC
This sequence comes from Patellaria atrata CBS 101060, assembly GCA_010093705.1. Classification (NCBI taxonomy): domain Eukaryota; kingdom Fungi; phylum Ascomycota; class Dothideomycetes; order Patellariales; family Patellariaceae; genus Patellaria; species Patellaria atrata. Next base: position 915,035 of record MU006094.1, read on the forward strand.
CGACTGTCGGAGTCATATTGTCTCCAACTGAGGTGAGTTCTGCAAAGATTAGTCGGAGACCTAGAGACACGTCCGCAATGCTAATCAGTGGTCTAGTATACTCCGAGGTCTCATGAACATGGCGGTCCAAACATATGGACGTTAGCTCATGCAGCCACCGAACCCAATTGTGATTCTGTAACATCATTCGAGTTGTATGATCAGGTTTCACCTCTTTATGCTTCCTGTTCTAGCATATCATCCGGATCAAGTCATGCTCTTCAACAAACAAGTAACGAGCAAAACAATACTTGGCTTCAGAATTTTTCACATAGCGCTTCTGTGGCCAGTAGCAGCGATCTGCCATCTCCATCCAGCATTTCAGATCCCGGTCTGACAGTCAATTGTAATTGTTTTGAGCGTCAAAATGTTGAAATGTCCAACCTATGTGCGATCAAAAGCAAACGATTTGACAGCCGTCTACGCAGCATCATGTCTACACTAGACGCAGTCGACTCTTTCCTCCGCTGTTCGACCTGCGTAAGGAATTCCCAATTTCTTTGGGCAACGGTTGCGACACTACAGCTTCTCGTACACCAACTATGTGCATTAGCGACCGAGTCAAATACCACGGATCAATCTACAGACCAAGGTGAAAGCAGAATCACAGTTGGAGACTATCTCCCCAGCACGGACGACGAAAAAGTCATGAAAGCCGTGTTAATATGTCGCACGGCGGGAAAGGCTTCTGCGATCCTGAGCAGCGCTGGAAGACTTATTGAGGAGGTCGCGGCCGGGAACTCCATGGGCGATCAGAACCTGGGAAACGTGAGATACGCCTTTCAGAATTGCAGCGCTACTCTCGAGAAATCGGTACGGCCGTCTCAACAGTTGGTCTATTCAACACTAGGTCCGGTATGAATTGATAGCCAATTCCAAACAACGAGTTACGACGGTACGAAGAGTATGAAAGCTGTGCAGCTGAAGGGACGGTGGTTTTCTTGTTCGCTCGAGTTGGACTTTCATTCTTGTAATTCCAGACATCCTTTTTTTTTTATGTTTTCTTAGCAGGTCCTGCACATCTTGCTTTTTCTCTCTGCCATTGTCCTCTGATTTATTCATACCCTTTACTCGCCTTTTTTCGTGGGTAGGTTGTCTGAGTATCCATTCTCCTACGTATGTCCGATAGATCTCTTGGCGTACATGACCTCAAAAGTTCAATGTCCACTCGTGCAGGTACTGGGACTTTGTTCCCCCGTCTTCCCTGCTAGATATATTGTATAATTAATATCCTTCGTAGACACATTGTCATATATTTGTCAGTAAAAAAACTTATTACTGCAGTAAAAGGAGAAACCTGGATACGGTAGTTTGCTCTTTGGCCTTGTTATTGAGTGATATGTCCATCTTCACGTCAAGCCGTTCCAGTACCTCGCTGTCCCCCCGTCCCCCTTCCCCGAGAGAAAGAACATAAGAAAAAAGAAATAGTCCAGCTCTTTAGTATATCGAGTTAAACCGCACCAGGCCTAAAAAAAAAAAAACATCATCCGATCTTCTCCAAACCCTTCAAGAGAGTCACGGACCTTCCCGCCGACAAAACATGCATCTCACAATTACTAAACGCGGAAGCTTCAAGTGACGAGGATTCAGTCACGACGGTCGCAGCATCGGCTTCGCTTTCCAATACCTTACTCTCCCTGCCCTGCCCTGCCTGCTCTGGTCTAGTCCGCTTCTCTCAAATACCCACCACGAATCGATCACTCCTGTCACTCACGTCGATCACCTGCGAGTGGAAAAACTATCTGTGCTTTAGCGTTAGGGTTTAGCATAGCTTACCCTCTGCTGCAGAACTGATGCTAGATCCCAGACCTGAAAGAAAGGGGTGTTACTTGATTGGAACCACCTAACCCACGGGATTATGCTCAGGGGCTGAGGGATATATCCAACGTTTGATTCTCTAAGATGTATTGTTCCATAGTGGATAATATACTACGTGAGGTGACCGTGACATGACATGCTAAGACTGACATCTAGATGCTTGTACTATCCATCCTGCTATCTATTCCCTCCCCCCCTTTCCCCCTCTTCCGCCTCTTCCCCCTCACACCCAAAAACCGCAACTACCCTACGAACTCGGCGCCTCAGCCCCGCTCCTCCCCGCCACCAGCGCGATAAGCGCAGCACCAACCCCACTCCCATCCTTCGCAATCCCGATCCTGACCCTCTCCTCCTTTTCCCCAATCCCCTCGACCTCCCTCAACGCCTCCCTCAAATACATCTCAAAGCCAGGATAAAACTCAACAAGAGATCCATCGACGCCGACATCGACGACATCTTCGGTGTCAAGGCGGCCGGAAGCGAGTACGACAGCCGCGATAGCGACGGCGGAGAGACGAGCGGCGCGCCGGCCGATGGCGCCTGCGATGGCGCGGACGGCCTTTGCGTGATCGGTCGAGGCGGAGGCGACGGCGAAGTCATTTTCGAGGGCTTGGCGGGTGATGTTCAGGTCTGGGGTTTGGTCTGCTTCCGTGAGAGAGAGGAATGAGGTATCGAGGCCCCAAGTTTTCAATAAGGGGGAGTTGGGAGCGAGATCGGCGGCGTCGGAAGTTTCGTCTTTGAAGAGGGCGTGGTCGTGGGCGAGGGAGATTAAGGCCCTTCGTAAGATCTCGCCGAGGAACATGCCGGAGACTCGCTTCTCGAACATTTGGATGCCCGGGTTCACGCTGGCTTTGTCGAGATCCGCGTCGTAGGGGGTGTTGGGGAGAACGCTCAGGGAGTTGTCGAAGGAGCCCCATTCTGTGTTTACGATCATTTCGCCGGTGCTCTCGTCGTAATCGCCTGCGTTTTTGTCTTCTACCAATTTCTTGATCGATGGGAGTTTCTCGACGTAAGCACCGTTGGTGCCGGTGCCGAATATGGCGCCTAGGAGCGTGGTACTCTTCCCCGGCGAGGTGTACGAGCGCGCCATGAGTGTACCCACGGTATCGTTCACGAGCGCGGCAACGCGGACGGGGAGGTGTAGGGCATCGAGTTCGTCCTGCAGCAAAACACACACGTCCTTGCCCACCGCATCCTGGATATCGAAGCCCTTGGTCCAGCGTATAAGCATGCCCCTGTTAATCCCGATCTGCTGAACCGGGAAGCTGAACGTGAAACCCAAATCGAAAATCTCCTCCTCTTCCGTGTTGTCGCCGGCCTGCTTCTTGCGCTTGTACCCCTGGTAATGGTCGTTGTGGTGAGTCTCAAGGAAAAGCTGGATCTGTTTGGCGAGAAAGGAGAAGAGCTCTTTGGCGGTCTTTGCTACCATAAGCTCGTGTGGGATGGGGACTTTCGACTGGGTGAGGGAGAAAGTTGTGTTGCCGTGTAGTTGGACGGAGCAGACGCGGAAGTTTGTACCGCCGAGGTCGACGGCCATGTATAGACCCTGTGTAGACATATTAGCGGGTACTGGTCTTGAAGCTATGAGTGTCTCTTCCCCCTGCGGTGAGATTGCCCAATTGCGTACGCTCGCATCCGAAAAAAGTTTCTACCATGACGTACAGCAGGCCGAGGACGTACAGAGGTCTCCTGACTGTACCAGTGGCTTGACAGTATAGATCGTAAGAGCTCTTTAATCTTTCGTACAATGGCTCCCAGCCATCAAGTGTCCAGCAAGGGCACATCACCCTCATACTACCAACCGCGATGAGGGGGAAATATAGTAATTGACCCTACCTTTTCTGTCCCATTCGGCACCGCCGTGACATACGTCGGGATCTGGCTCAAATGCGTCCCATCCTTCCGTAGACCCTCCTCTATACAACAAGTCAGTCCCAATCACGCCACCAACTAGTTGTAGTAAATTCTAACCCATTTCCCTCATAAACTCCTTTGTCGCCTTTCTCACATCTTCAGCGGAGAAGTCGAACTCGGCGACGACCCGCTTCACCTCCTCAGCGAGACCCATACTGCGCGGTAGGGAAGACTCGAGGAACGTATGCGCTCCTAACGGGGATCTGAGCGAAGACGGACACGAAGGATGCTTTGCGAAGAAAGCTGGTACGGGCGAGATAGGTGGAGAAGCGGGAGGGGAGCACTGCGGGAGCGAGTAGTCTGCCGGAGGAGGAGAAGAATGAGGAGAAGCAGGTTGCTGCAGACGCGGGAGGAGAAGTTGAATCACAAGCACGAGGAAGATGCAGGCAACGGAGACTAGCTGGCTTAACGGTGGAACAGTAGAAGTAGAAGAACGTTCTGAAACTCTCTCCACCGGACGCTTCCCACTCTCTTTATGCTCAAAATGGATGATATCGGAACTTCTTGATGCGTGAATTGTTCGTGCGCAGTCGGCAGGGCTGTGTATTTCTTCACCCGCCCGCCTTCTGGCCCTGAAGTCAAGATTTGGTGATATGGTGCTCGGGTCTGCCACCGTAATTGGCGGCGGGGTAAGAGGATAAGGTACCTTATACCTTGGTGTGGGTGGGGTTTGACGCAGGGTTACAGGTACCTGCTACAAGTGCTGTATAGTATGAGGTAACCGTACAGTAACCAGGTTGTGGTGAGTAATATTTCTGTATACCAGTAGTCGAGGTGATATCCTGGGCGGTGCCTGAAGGAATAGAGAGGCCCAAGATTTAATAGGGATGAAGATCTGATAGTTGATAGGCTCAGATTGGTTAGTTGGGCCTCAATTGATTGTCTTGAACAGGGTTAGACGGGACGATTGATTGAGAATTCCACTCTGCTGGAATTATTACCTGCTGTAGTCTTCGAGAGTATATACCTCAATTGCGGCTGTGTCTGAATTTTTGGCGTGAGAATCTTTTCAATCTACTGTACAACGACAGTTCCGTCCTCAACGAAAATCTTAAAACATAGATTCAAAGGGGTAGTTTCTAATGCACGTGATATAAGGGTATCAACTAAGGCTCACCTTTCTTTTTTCAATGTAATATACGTTAACATGTTCAACTGAGCAATTGTAGCAAATTAAACCATGTTTTGATATTTGGGTAAATAGAACTCTGTCCCAACATATGTATGCTTCGCTACGACAACTTTGGCCTCGTATTCCCCGTGCCAACTTGAATAGCATCAAAAGAGCTTCTCATACTCGATGTTCAACCCCAAAACTTTTCACTCCCTCAGCAAGAGTTATAGATAATACAATTCCCCTGTGATCAGCTTTCCACCACCTCGATCACGGGTCCTGACGAATGCTACCTCAAAAGCCCCGATTAACTGGTGAGAAAAGCAAGACGGGCAAAATCTGATGTATCGTGTAGAGATAGAAACAATAGCAAGATGAAAATCAAACCAAACTGGCCATCCCCATGCAAATCAGTATTAGGCGGGGGACCAGGTTCTGCAAAAGCTCCAGATGAGGGAAGTACGACGTTTGCCACCCGAACGTCTTATATATGTACGGATAGAGGCCAGGGGGAGGAAAAGGAACCAGAGTCAAATTGGGAGAATCGAACATCCATCTAAGGAATCCCACGTGTACGTAAATCTTCCCCCGATAGCCCCATTCCGATCTATTGCTGTCATCAAAGGTAACAGACATAAAACTGCCTGCTACCCAAATTCGTAAACGCGAGTCAAAGCGCGCAAAATGAAATATGAACAAATGAGCGTGGTGAGTGTGAGACCTCGAGAGGACCCCGCACCCTTCAAAGAGGCCTAGAGACGGATTGAAAGAGGGCCAAATCAGCGAAGTGGGAGGAGGATGAGGCCGAGAAGGGGGAGATGGAAGTTAGAAGACGAGGAAAGAGTCGAAATTGGACTACGCATGAACCGGTGGAATAACAAAAACGCCGTGTGGAATGCTGTGAGAGAAGGGAAACGCCCCTCTATTACCGAACGCCGATGGGGGGACGGGGTCCCAGACTGCTCTGGCTGCTATGCGCAGAGTTTTCCGAATCTAAGAGAGCGCTGGCGCCACTATCACCACTCCCCGCGCTAGCGCTCGCACTTCCAGTCAGACTGCGCACTTGAGGACCATTCTTGGGTGGGTATAAGTTGCTCACCCCGACATGTTGTTCAACCTGCTGCGGTGCTACTACATTCCCATGCCCCGGTGGGTGCCTTGGGACCGGTTGCCTCATTCCTGGAGGCGACGGTCTGCCATTGGGTTGGTATCCATTTGGCGGGTATCCGTTAGGTGGCGATGCCCGTCTTCCTCCCTGTCGTCCCGGCATAGGACTAAGTGGGTTCCCTGGCGATTGGCTTGCACGTCTCATGGTAGGATAACCACCGTATCCTGCGCCGCCTTGCTGTAGTTCATCCAAACGTGCTGCTGTGAGAGAGTTTGTCCTTGATTCCTGACCCATCGCTTGACGATCAACATTGCCATACCTGTTGGATGAATAACCCATTAATGGATTATTCATAATGGAGTCGTGCAAACCCGGAACGTCCGCCATCAATCTGGCGCTGGTCCTGTTCTTGTTTTGACCAGGCCTGGAAAAGGGATTTCGTATACGACTCGGAGCACCTTGCACCTGACCTTGCATCTCGGGATTCTTCCTTAACTGGCTTGCGCTTGGCGCTTTTCGAGTGCGACGGGAGGTGACACTCATCATATCGAAGTTATCCGGATCGATGGTCGGGCCACGGGATTCCATTGGGTCGAAAAAGTCGTCCTCATCATCATCCTCGTCGAACCTACCATTGTGCGAAGGTGGTGGTGGTGCCATAGGACCCCTTCGGCGCATGTGCATTTCCTGTTCCCTTAGCGCAAGCTCTTTCTGCCTTATCGCCAATTCACGTTCTCTCAGAGCTAGGTCGCTGGACGAAGAGTGCATCATGCCATCGGCGTACCCGTTCTGATTTCCGTCGCCTTCAGGCATATTATCATAGATCATTAGGTGACTAAATTCCTCGAGATTACCATCTTCAAAAGATGGGCGCTTCATGGGTTGTGGTCCCCGAGGAGGGTAACCGTTCATGCCGTTCATACCATTCATGGGTGGTGGGCCCCTCCTTCCCATATGTGGTGGTGGCGGCCCCGTCATAGAAGGAGCTCGGCTGCCGGATGGACCGCGCATTCCGTTCTTCATCGGACCGTTCATCATCGGAGGACGTCCATTTGGTGCTGAAGACATGCGAGGTGGTAGATTACTACCTGCTGGAGATGGGGTTGCCTGTGTGGGTCTTTGTTGATTTAGTATGTTTAGGTGGTGTAGCATGGCGTAGAGCGTCTCGACCCTCGGTACTGCGATGCCTGCTTCCTGTGCCATCTTCATGGGGGATCCCAAGTATGTTTCCACTTCCATCGGCCGCTTTGCTGTAAAATCTTGATACATGATACTATTAGTATCTGTCGGACGTATCATTGCCTCCATTGTCTTTTCCCGGAAATCTGATGGGTATTCACATCCCTGAGAACGTGCAATTGCTATCAGTTCTTGGATGGTCTCTGAAATAAGCGTTCGGACGCCAACTTTTTCTAAAAGCTCAGCGTGGTTGGGGGTCTCGAATAATACTGAAGTGGTATGGAACGCAATTGGGCTAAGAAAAAGAGAAAAAAAAAGGATTAGCTATCAATGATTAAGGGTTTATCAAACCAGATTCTTACCCGATATTTCTTTCATACTGCTGTTGCCTTATGTTCGTGGATACCTTGCAGTCGACGTGACCGGAGCTCAAAGTCATGGCTAATGCCTCAGCCATATCTGACTGAATCGACGCCGGTATAGCGGGATTCTTGTTTGCAGGTCCAACCCAGATATCTGTCATACCCTTGTGCTCAAACTCACTTGCACCTAATTGCAAGATCTCTGCCCCAGAAACTAATGACAGGACAACATTTGTAGGGAATCGTTGTTCCAAATAAGATTCGATGCCAATTGTGTTGGTGGTGTTTATTAATATGCAGGTGTGTTGGGGAGCGACGACGGACTCAATTACAGACGCAAGATCGTAAACATCTGGTAGAGCCTTGACGCAAAGCAATACATAGTCGAAGGGAGATTTTGTTCGTTGTGCAGCATCTTCGGGTGATCGAACGACTAAAAATCGCGAATTAGTGCGCGTTCCAAGCTAGAAGGAAGGTCAAGGGGAAAAAGTGCCAATGATGACGAGAACATACCTGCGTGAGGTTTGAAGCGCTCATTGCCAAATACTATCGATCTAAGAAGAGATACTTGTCAACATGATGTTCCTTGATTTATGTCTCGATTGACTGGAACACGTACTTGAACGATATGCCATATTGTGCCACGTTTTCGAAGCCAGATTTCCACACTAAGGTGACATCGCAGGCATTCGTTGCCTGTAGTCTCCACGAAAGGAAGGCTGATACCGCGTTTCCACCAACTGAGCAGACTCGGATTAGTTCAGGCATTGCATCTGGTGAAGAGGTAAAGAGAAGAGAGAGAAGGAAAAACGAGTGAAGGTCGAAGGTCCGACTGGACGATCGGGTTGGACAATGTGTGAGGGCGACGAGCCTGCGATAGTGTAGTTGTTTGTGAGAAGGGGGAGAGATAGCATGTACACACCTGAGAGTATGCGGAGCCGAGGAGACGCTGGCGCCATAGTTCAAATCAATGGACGGCCTGGTGTTCCAAGATTGAGGCGGTGGAAGCAGAAGTCGTGGTGGTTGGCCTGCTTGTAGCTGCAAAAGGGTTGGCGTGAAGTTGGGTCGTGTATCCAGCGTTCCAGCGTGTAATGTCCAAAGGGCCGATACGAGTGAAACCGGAGTAGGGAGATTAGGTGAAATGTATTAAGATAATAGGTTGTCAACGAGCGTGGATGGGGCGCCGATAGAGTTTGTCACGGTCGAAGCGCAGTAGTCAGTTGTATTGGATGAAAGGTATCGGAACGAGAGGCTGAGGGAGTAGCAGACAAGTACCAGCAAATCGTAGCAGATGAGGAGCTGCAGTCGATTTGTTGAGCTTACACCTTTTGGAGAAAGCGCTTTACAAAGAGAGTAGAAAGCGACAGAAACGGGTTAGAAGTTTGATTGTGGGTAGGCTTTGGGTAGGCTTTGGGTAGGGAATTAGGGTAGCCTTTCTGTCAACGGTCGCGCGAACCTACGCCAATGCCAATTCTACCACACGGGACAAACACCGAACGTGGGAAACTGCTTTCTTGATGCCTGAGAGGGAAGAGTAGGCAAGAGCGCGCGTCCAACAAAATTGCCTTGGACGCCCCCGATATTTTGATTGTTTTCGCACCGTGCAGGCCGTGACTCGTTACTCAACCTGAGATGATGTGCAGAAGTCAGGTTAGAAAACAAAGAACCTAACCTTTAAGTGGGGGGGGTTTTTTGTTTGCAGGGCTTTGGAAATAAAAAACGAGCGTGAAGGCGACTACGCGTGTGGAATTTGTGATGGCTGGTGGTGCTTGTGGGACGAGAAAGGGAGGCCAACAACGATGAAACCCTCTAAAAGAGAGAATAAAAATGCAGTCAGGATTTAGGGCAAGTAGCATCAGCAATTAACCAGCAATTACTATTTTATCACTTTCTTCGTCCATACAGATTACAGAAGAGTAAAATGAGAGAAGCGAAGGCATGGGTTGCTTGCTATAACACAGCACTGATATTCTAGGAATCTAGGTACCCGTTCACCGGTGCGCAAGAGGATCTCTAATAATGAGTTCATACAGAGATGTCGAGCTACTATTTCCTTTCTCAGGCACAATACCGCAACCGGTAAACCAATTTACAATATTTCTATTTCTATCTTGCAGGAACAACGACTGTAGATCTGGAGAGGTCTAAAGGTAAGAAGATCTTCTCTCTTTGCCTTCGGATCATCTTACCTCCATCGCGGATTGATATCTGCAGTATCGGTTCGGTACCTGCCTGATGGTTTCGCCATCCACTATGCTCCTTCTGCGTTTGATCGTCTTCTAATAAGGTACATTCAGGTACATTCAGGTACGTACGGTATGCTCCTACTTCCCCGGTTTCTACTTCTAGACTTAATAATAATGGAAGTAACGAGTGTTGCTATTTCTGTTGCTCTTTCTTTTCCTGCAGCCACGTCGAGAATAACTCTTTCCGCATCCTTGAAAGCATCAGCCAGATGGATTTTTACAAATCCAGAAGGATGATGAATCCGAAAACCCGTTCCCTTCAACACAACGGGTCGCCAAGAGGTTCATGATCGATGAAGGCATTCATCCCGGCCATTTCTCTCCCGCACCAGCCGGTCGCGTGGCATATTTGCAAAATGTTGGGTTACGGAGTACCATAATGGTTTCTGCAATATTAGACTGAATTGCTGCAAATATAACCCCACCATGAGGTTACGAGTGGTTCCAGTTTCATCCTCCCCTTCAATTTGCTTCGACGTTGGAAGATGACTTATCGAATCTCGCACGGATCATCGCTGATGTTTTGCTGCTTTGGCCTTTGGCAGCTTTGCATGCTGAACCGAATCGAGCTTGAGAAGAAATAGCAAGTGGAATTAAGCGATATGAGACGTGGGACTTGAGACTTGAGACTTGAGACTTGAGAATCAAAATGTCAGCAATTCAGTCTGAGACCTGCATGCTCTCAGGATTTCACCGAGACGATTCATCACTGTATTCAGAATTGCATGTTGGATACTAACAACGTTTTAGGCGCCCATAAGCGACCGTTGAACGAGAATTTAGGTCCTCAAATTTCTAGAGTATAACAAAGGCCTGTTAACTTCCAATCGTTGCCTGAGCGCTTCTTGTGCCGTTGAACGAGTCTTCTGAAGTGGCACTGTACCTGTACCTCTTACAGATAGCATCTCATGATTCTCACCCCTTTTATTCTGCTCTCTCTTGTGGGGAAATATTCTGGAAAAGATCCCACCCGACGCTATCTGTACCAAGTCGTCATCTGTTTCCGCGAGAAGCAAACCTTCAATTTCAAGTCCCACTGCCAAGATGCTACTTTTTCTTCGCCGTCTCCACGACAATAAGCGATTTGCCTTCAATCGATCAAGCATTCAAAATAGTTGCTTAGAAAGAAAAATTGTCAATTGATACATTTAAAACATCTAGACTTTATCTCCAAGAATAGAGATTCTGTTTGCAGAGGCAAACCATTTTCATCAACCTCTGAAGATCTCTACGGTAACTCGCAATAAGCTTGAAGAACTGACGGCGTGGATGGATAAGAATAGCTCAACGCCACAGCAGAATGAGCAAATGATGTTCCTGATCGAGGCAGAAACCCTGTCAACTCGCTCATCTTTTTCGACAATATCTCATCTAGAACTTTGAGCATCTGAAGTCCCAATTGTCCAGAGTCTAAAATAAATCGCCATCAAACGGAGTCTAAAGAGGTGGAAGTCTCTTCCGTCCTTGTCCCGGATGTTCACTCTTCCGGAGTAATAATTTATCTGAAGTTGTGAGAATTGCTATTATGGCCTTACCCAACCCCTTAGTTGCTGTACCAGGTAACATCGCGACTTGGAAAAGGGGCTCTCTAGCCACATTGTTAATATTGAGCGCTCGAGCATTTCTATCCTTCGATGCCATCGCACGATCTCAATTCGCTAACTGCATGTGCACAGATAAACGCTAACTAAATGCTCATCAGGTACCGCCGCTTACTGCATCTAATAATTTGGTCCCAATTAATTTTCTGCTGCTTCCATCTCTCACAATTGTGATGATGAAAGGATTGCTTTTTCAAGGTCATATAGCCTTTGGATATTCCATTTCTAGTATCATTATAGGTGGTGCCTACGTCTATGCGGTCCCGTAGCAGTTTTCCATAAGTTGAGTAAGGAACCGTCAAAGTTGAAAAGAATTGCCGGATCAGTTAAGGATGAGCTCGAGCTCGGTTGCTGGCTAGCGATCAGCCACCCCCATCTCCATCCGTATCTTAACACTCACAAACCTGTATACTTACAAAACAGCACTCGCCACAGCAACCATACGATACACTACAAAACAACAAAACCTCCTCAAGCTGATTTCACTATCCCGTGGCGGTAGGCGATCTTACCCATTCCATCGCCCACCGTTCCCAATCCGTCCTGGCACTATCCCAAACCGTACCACAGTCTGTGGCAGTAAAAGTCGATCAAGCAAGAATTATCAGGAAAACATGCCTATCAGCACGCTCCAGCGCATCGTGGCCGCCATCAAAGCAGGCTTTCGCGACTCAGCAGCCCACGCTCTGTCCCGGAAACGGCCTGTGTGCGAGCAAGCCCGAGCCCGTGCGAATGGTGACCTTGGGGATTTCTTCGTCGGCGGCGGTGCAGTACAGGGAACCTACCGAACTGCTCATCTCCCCTTTCTGGGATGTGCTTCAGGGGTCGCGATAGGGTGGAACGCGTGAGGATGAAAGTGGAGGGTACGTGCCTCGGGCGCGGATGCGCGCGGACGAGGAACAATAATTTTCTTCAGAATAATCAAAGAATTCATAAGGAGTTTAGCCAGGAGATGGAAACTCCCTCGTTCCTGAGGCTCCAACATGGATGGGGCTCTCGCGAATTCGATTCGCGATTACGATGATTTGGAGACGGTGAATTCTCTATTTCCATCATTCTGGCGAACGGCGTTAGGGACCTACGGTTATCAATTATCACCATATCGATAACCGCTACATGAGAGGTTCTGATACCTTTCCTCAATTTCACTCAACGCGCGCGTGATGCTTTCCATATTATTCTGGCAGTCATGACTGCAGTTCACCACAACCGTTGCTATATGAAGCCGTGATATACCTCCCCAACATCGCATTTTCCAAATCCCATCCCCTGATCCCAGCGCGTCGCCGCGAGGAAATTAGAAGAGAATCTACGTTCTTCTATCGTCGTATCGATACCGTGCCGATGCGAGCCTCTGATACAGTATCTGCCATGATCCCCAAACTTCGCCGCCCCGCGCGCCTGACATACAGAACTGGCCATGTCCATGTCTATAGCTGATGCCGTACTAACATTACTGTACAGTATACTGATGAACAATTCAACGGTCGATTCCTCGCCTCAACCTCCTCGTCTGGTGAACGAGGAACCCACCCATCAAACCTCACAGAGCAAACACCAAACCTCCAACCGTCGCCCTCCCATAAACAAACCACACACAAACCCCGAACCCCTCAACTAACCTCCAAAACCCCGTATCCCCTATCAAACCCAATTCCCACGGTTCCCAACCCTGGACGTGGAAGATGACATACCAGGCCACCCCCTTACCCCTCACGATCCGCTCATTTCCCAAAATCAGGTTTATGATCCCTCCCTCCGCATTCTCCAACTCCCAAGTACAGGTAAAATTATACTGTATATAGTAGTAAGGTAGTTATAGTACCGTATATCCAAGGAGCTCGGTCGCTGCTTACATCTCTCTCATCTCATCGGGACTTCCTTCATCCGGATTAGGCGGATATCGATCATCGAACAAAAACCACGTGCCCAATAGAAACCGTATCTGTTCTGTATGGCTATCCACCTTTCAAAGCATCGAGTATTATATTTCCAAAGACGAGGCAGTCACGATATGTTTCGAAGAGCACCAACCGGTGGTAAGACGAATGACCCTGAACATACTCCATTACCCTTGCTAAGCTAAGATAAAAATACATTTATTTCCTCTCCTCTGCTCTCCTCATCTGTCTTCCGCATCAAGAAACTCTCTTAACCCATGCCCACTCAGCTTTAAGATAAAGATAATCGTCTGGCACTCTCGACATACAAACCTAGCAAAAGCAGAAAAGTCATATAGAGACACTCACAGAAGTAAAAGAAAATTTGGTTTTCCCTTCCATCGAGAAGAAAAACATACCCTTTGTTTTTTTTAGACCGGATGAGAAAAATGAGAACCACGATACGCAACCAATTGCACGCCATGGGAAACATCTGAAAACCTCCTCCCTGAATCATTGCATCACATTTAGGGGGCGGAAGAAGCGGAATTGTATCTACTTCGCCGCGGGAGCTGTGGACATGTAGCTATCGGGGGCGATGCCTTCGGCCGGGAATTCGCTGTGGCGTGATTAGAAATCTGGATATGTGAAATACTGGAAGAGATGAAAAACTTACGGCATGGCGACCTCAAAGCGTCCTTCGATCTGCTTCAAAACCTCCTGATCTTGCTCACTGCTCACGAACGAGATACTGAGACCCTTGGTACCGAAGCGGCCAGCACGACCAACTCGATGAAGGTAGGAATCTGCATCAGCGGGGAGATCGTAGTTGATGGCAAGGTTGATGCGTTCGATATCGATGCCACGGCCGAAGACGTCTGTTGCAACACAGATACGCTTGTTGAACTCCTTAAATTCTGTGTAGCGACGAATGCTAATCAAGTATCAGCATGTTAATGGAATGACAATGATCGGGGTAGACGTACCGTTCTTCTTGGCTAACACCAGAGTGCACTGCAATGCTAGGGAAGTTGCACTCACGAAGGAGTTTATCGAGCTCAGTGGCACGGATAGTGCTCTTGACGAAGATGATGACCTGGTTAAATTCCAAAGTGTCCAAGAGGTCATTGAGCTTCCTATTCTTTTCACCTTCAGAAAGCTTGATGTAGTATTGCTGCAATCCGTGCAGCGTCAGCTTCGTACTGTCATCAACGTAAATCTCGAGAGGGTTTTGCATGAACTTCTTGCAAATCGGGCGCGTCTCTTGCGAGAGTGTCGCGCTGAACATCATCACTTGCTTCTGAGTGGGAGTAGCGCGGAAAATCTCCTGTACATCCCGACGCATGTCTTTGGGGATGTTAGCAAGGTCTAAAGTCTAAGACTTAAAACTTACCAATCTGATCTAACATCTTATCACATTCATCAAGAACGAATTGCCTGATGCTTCCGAGACGAAGCTTCTTGTCTCGAACTAGCGCATTCAAGCGACCGGGAGTTGCGACAATGATATGAGGATGTGTCTCCTTCTTGCTAAGGGTTTCAATGTCATTTTGAATGGGGGTACCACCGTAAAAGACAGACACCTTGACATGGGGTAGATATTTCCCGAATCGAGAATATTCGTTCTTGATTTGATAAGCCAGCTCACGGGTGTGGCACATTACCAGGACCGATGTTTCGCCGTCAATAGGGTCGACTTGCTGAAGAGTAGCAAGGACAAAAACTGCAGTCTTACCAAGACCGGATTTGGCCTGGCAAAGAATGTCGGTACCAAGAATTGCTTGGGGGATTGTAAGTTGCTGAACTGTATGTAGCAAGCCGGAAGTTAGAATATAATTGATCGTCCAAGAGCGAAACGTGTGAAAGCAGAGGACGCGTTAACGTCCATCCATCTCGTGAGTATATCGTCGATTCATAACACCACTAGGATAATTCTACAGTAGTTCGATTTGACATGTTGTTCATCCACCTTTCGGAACCAACACCGCTAGCTCTTCACGGCCACGTAAGCAGCCTAGAGTGACCCCGGAAGCTTTTTGAAAAGTCTTCAGTCCTTTTGCCACAGGTGACAGGACATCAAGGTAGGGGTGGTGTCCAAAAGGATGTCTTGATGAGTTGACGATACTGCCGTCAAACAAGATGCCCTCGACGCTTCTAATCTTCCTCGTCTCCATACAAATTTTGATAACTCGCATCGAACGATAGCCGCAGAGATGGATGGACGGTAACGCGGAGGGAATGAGAGCTTGGGGATGATGATTATGACTGACCCTCCGATGGATGTTCGAACCCGTTGTCCGTTACGGCACGCAGAATTTCCGTGCTGAGAAGGAAATCCTTGAATACGGTCGAGTGGATGCCGACATAGCTGCCCTTCTTATCTCCAGTGGTTCCACTGGCAGCTTTATCTCCGTTAGAGCTTACAAGGTTCCCAGAAGGTGCATCGTTGGTTCCTATCTCCTCGTCGGAATAGTCGATTAGGTCCTCTTCGTGAGACATGTTGCGATTGAAGAACGAGAGTAGTTAGGCGTGGTCGGGGTAAGAAGGTTGATTTATGTTGCGTTGCTCTGGCTTTCGGCGCTTAAAGTAAATAGTGGTATCGGCCTCTACCTAGAAGTGGCTTTGGATGAACGCGTCGTGGGTTGTTTGTTTTTGGATGGTGAAAGGTAAAGAAAGTTTGCAAGAAACAAAGAACGAAGGAAGGAAGGAAGCCAAGGCCAAGGCAACCATGCGAGAACGGCCATTGCTGACTTATCAAACTAAGGCCGCAATAGGATTAGTGGACTTGGCGAGAACGACCAATATCAAACTTCAAATGGGCATCCTACTAGTAAGTGTAACACGATGGGCAAAGGTACCGCTGTCAAGAAGGCCAAAAGTGTGCCCAACCGGCACTTAAATGCTCGGATATCTTACTTGCATCAAGCAGCTAGTTACTTAGAGGCTATACAGAGTCCAATCTTAAAGCATCAAGGTTATGGGGTACAATCCAGCTCCGTAACTGACATCCAATCTGTCATTGAACCTCAACAAACCACGAGCGCGGTTCAGTTGTGCGAAGGAGCTTTAGCTAAGGATTCGCACAATTTCAGGAACAATATCCGAGATACAAATCAAAGGCCGGGTTCTTCGTCTAGGATACAAGACAATCCCATCGAAAGTAGTCAATCCACCATAAGGTTAAAACCTTTATCATCAGGACTTCACCGATATTACCTTGCTACTGCCCGAATAACTGCTCGAAAAGCCGTTGTCCGCATCTCTCCTTCCGTAAAGCGCACAATGTGTAAACGTTGTGACACTCTCCTTGTTCCTGGCAAAACTTCTAGACTACGAATAGAAAATGCTAGCAAAGGAGGTAGTAAACCATGGGCCGATGTTTTGGTTGTTGAGTGCCTGGAGTGTGGAATGCTTAAGCGGTTTCCAGTGGGGCAGAACAGCAATTTCGCAAAACTGGTCGAGTTCGAGAAGACTGGGGGATAGAATTCACAGGAGAAAAGTCTCAATAAACATGCATAGAGGTAGTCGTTCACCATGCCGGTTATTCCCTCAACGCCGTGTAATGAAGTTCTGACCCATATCTATCCTGTCAATCATATCGAGCGTACCAGTACAATCTTGGAATTGTATAAACCTAACTCTAATCCCACCTTAATACAATGTCCCCATCAACGGGAGATCCCTACTCGACCACCCAACCCAAAACCTAAACGTCCCACTCGGTAATACCCAATTCCCTCTCCTCGTATCCCAATAACTTAAATCCTTCCTGCTCACGTCAAAGCTGACTTTGCTCCTTTCTCCGTTCCCATTGATCTCAATCTTCGTGAAATTCCTCAACACTCTTACCGGGAAGTCGACCGACTCCTGTGTGTCGGGATCCTTGTAGCCTTCTGGAAACCCGACATAGAGCTGTACAACTGCGGCACCTTTGGGCACTCCGCCCACGTTTGTCAATGTTACAGAGACCATGGCGTGCGTGTCGTAGAGGGAGGGATTACCGCCGGGTCCACCGCCAGCTGGGGAGAGCGGTGCGGGTTCGTTATAGCCGATAGGGTAGGGGTATTTGCCCTTTCTGATGTCCTCGGTACTATCGATGTAGGGGTAGATATATTTGTTCAGTCTCCTGAATCCCTCGGGCCAAACAGCTGTCTCAGGGTTTGGGATGCCGTTGTCGTATTTGGGAGGTGCAATAGGGTGTGTGGGACGCGGCTCCGGCAGCATGCTGTTGCCTTTCTTCTGCTGGACCATGAGACTACTGAGATGGAACTGGGTATAGCTAAGTCCATGGCCAAACTCGTATCGTGGGGTGATATTATGTTTGTCGAAATAGCGATAGTCGATATAAAGGCCTTCAGTAAAATTTTGCTGGGGGACGATGCCGTTGGGGTAGCGTAGTATTCCGCTATCAGGACCATAGTCTTTGGCATCTTTACCAATAGTGTATGGAAGGTGCCCACTCGGGTTGACATCGCCGAAAAGAATATCGACAAGGGCGTTGCCGGATTCTTGACCAGGAAGATTGGCGAGGATGACGGCTTTGATGTTAGGGAGATCAATCCATTTCTCCATAATAACGGGACCGATTGAGTGGATGACGACAATAACATCGCCTTCACCGTTTCCACATTGCGCTGCGACTTTGAGAACAAGATCATCGCCATTCTTTTGTGCATAGAGGTCATTTCGATCACCACGGACGCCATTCCATTGAACATAACCTTCACCTCCATCGGAGTCTATGAAGACAAAACAGAGATCCTGATCTTCCAAGATCTGTGCGCTTGCGTCCGGAATTTTGTTTTGTGGGAGGTCCGTGACATACACTGTTTCATTATCGAATGCACTTTTCAGCGCTTCCAAAGGAGTGATCAGGTAAGGAAACTCTACAGCTCCCGAACCCCATCCCGAAGCCAAGGTCCCTTCATTACAAGCACGGTCCTTGCAAGCATTAGGTCCATTTACATTTCCTCGAGCGTCTTCACCAAAGATGCCGACTCGAAAGGGGGTATTCTTCACTTGCCGTACGGTCTCATTCCATCCAGTACGGTTTAGTGGAAGTATGTCTCCTTCATTCTTAAGAAGGATATGACCTTCGACCGCGATCTTCCTCGCTATGTTGCCATGAGCCTCGTCGCCTTCACCTTGGACATTGATGAATTGATTGACTACGCCCGTGGCTTTATCGTCACTGCTGGGATGTAGAAGCCCAATCCGCTCATCAGTCCACGAGGAAAAGTTCGGTCCTCCGTCACCATCCGGAGCAGGTAGAGGCCATCTATCCTTATCATCTTGACCAACATGATACCACGCAGCGACAACCCGGGTGACCATGTCGTTTAATCGTTCCACGGGGACGGATGTATTAAGAACCGCTTTCGTAAGTTGCTGACCCCAAAGAGATTTTCCATCTTGCCATTTCAGTCCGTCTCCCGGCATGCTCATATCAAGTCCAGCAAGTGCACTCGATACACCACTCCTTTGAGCAAGCCAATCACTCTGCACAAAGCCTTGAAATCCCAGTTCATCTTTCAATATACCGTTCAACAACTTGCTATTACCGCAGGCATACGAGTTGTTCACCTGGTTGTAGGAACACATCACACTAGCTACGCCCGCGCGCACACTCTCTGCAAAAGGCCATGTATAGAGCTCGTGTAGTGTCCTGTCGTCGATATTTGAAGATATCGCATTTGGAAGACCCCACTCGTAGCTTTGCCTGAAATGTTCCTGTTCGTTCCCAATGAAATGCTTCGCCGTTGCGATAATTCCTTCGTCCTGAATGCCCCTGATTGTTTGTGCAGCTGCAACGCCTTGTAGTACCGGATCTGTTCCAAAACCCTCCCAATTCCTCCCGCCAGCAGGTAGTCGTCCTAAAGGTCCCATGGCCGGACCGAGCAATACGTTCACTCCTTTCCCCTTTGCCTCCGCAGCATGAGCTCTTCCTCTTGCATACATTAATTCCCTATTCCAGGTTGATCC
Organism: Patellaria atrata CBS 101060; assembly: GCA_010093705.1. Lineage (NCBI taxonomy): Eukaryota > Fungi > Ascomycota > Dothideomycetes > Patellariales > Patellariaceae > Patellaria > Patellaria atrata. Next base: position 934,278 of record MU006094.1, read on the forward strand.
AACCGTAATTCCCGCGGGGAATGCTGTTATATTATCTGCGAATCGAATGCCCAGCGGCCCATCCTGTAAACACAATGCTGGAAAGCCCAGTCTTGCTACTTGACCCGTATTTCCAACACACATATCCATGGCCCAACCTGTCCCAGTTGTGATATTGACCTTTTCTACCAACGTCATCTGCCTTACGAGCTCTGCAGCTTTCCGATAACTCTCTGCCCATTGGCCGTCTGTACCACCTTTGGGGGATGGATACCAAGGAGGTGATTGTCCATCCTCAGGAGCAGATTTGTACGCCCATATGCCACCAGCGCTCAATAACAAGATCAAAGACGCAGTAAATAGAAGCGTCAACCAACAACACATCCGACTGGGGATGAGCCATCTTCTTAGTCTATTATACGGCCGCTGTACGTTCTTTTGAGAGGAATTTGACGGTAATCTCAAACGTTCACCCTTAGATCGCGTTTTCCTTCTCTTTAGCGTTCCTTCATCATAGTTCAGTGGATCAAATTCGTCTAGATCTTCAAATTCGGAGTCCGAGGAATGGCGATATGCTGCATCAAGCGAGCTACGTAGGGGTGAATCTGAGGGCCGATCTATCTTGGAGTATTTCCCGCGAAGCTCATACGACTCGTCTTTGGGATGGTGGAGACCCATATTTGTTCTTCCCATGTTGTGATACAACTAGTCTATTGTTCTGTTCGATTGCCCGTTGTAGGTCTGACCTCACCGTACGAAATGGTCTCACCGTACAATATGACTTACAACTGGAGAATTCCTCAAACCATGGGGAATAATCGAAGTCTATCTTTACCATGGACTTTATAGCAGATCTTAAATAGGTCCTTCTACCGTAATTGTACAGCAACCGAGAGATAGAGTTATTAAGTTTTCATGTTTGCTCTTGCACGAGGGCGGATTTCGAGGGGATGCGGTCGTGTATGAGAGAGAGACAACGAAAGCTGACAATTAAGAGCTCGTTATCTTTAGGTGAACATATGTTCGATGGAGACGTTGAGGTTAGTCAAGAGTATATCGTCCTCAATTTTTGTCTATGTGCAATTAAGACTTGTCTATTTTAGGTTTAGCTCGAGGTACGATATCTACTGTAAGGTAACCCCTGAGTTAGGATTAATTGGTCAGAGCTCGAACCTCACTACTTTCATATGGCAACGAATCAACAACTCCATTACTCAACCAAGACCTATTTACAGAGTTCTATTTTACGAAGATAGATCATTTTCCAATTTCTCTACACATTTCCGACTATGTTAATCTAGTTCTATGCGCCTTCGACTTGCTTCAAAATTCCAGCTAGATTGATACTCTTTGGCCTCTCAATCGGCAAACCTAACGCACGATCCCATATAAGTTGAGCGAGCGGTCCAAGACCACGGCTTACACCGAAAGTAGCGGTATAGTAAAGAGTCTCCCTGAAGCCATAATGATGGAAGAGCACACCGGATGAGGAGTCTACGTTGGGGAATGGGTTCTTCGTCTATTTCATCAAGTTAGTTACGAACACGGAGTGAATGGATCCATCTCTCTCACCTTTCCATGTTCAGTCAGTACACCAGGTGCGATCTCCGAATTCTTCTTGACAAGCTGGAATACCGGGTCCTTTGCGATCTCAGGTCGTGCTGAAGCGAAATCCATCAAAGCCTCGAACCTTGGGTCTGGTTTCCTAAGAACGGCATGTCCATACCCTGGAATAACGCGGCCAGATCTAAGCGTACCCCATAAATAGTCTTTGACATCTTGCTCAGAATAATTGGTTCCAACATGTTCCTGCATCTGCAGGATCCAGCGGAGAACTTCTTGAGCAGCCAGGCCATGTAATGGACCGGCGAGGCCTTGCAATCCAGCACTGTAACTGAGGAAAGCATCGCTGAGCGCGCTTCCAACAAGATGAGTAGTATGTGCAGAGACATTACCGCCCTCATGGTCTCCATGGAGGGCAAGGTAAAGGCGGAGAAGATCTTGGAAACCCTCGTTTTCTTTGCCGCCTTTGCCTAGCATTGCAGCAAAGTTGTAGGACCAATCCTGCTCGAGATCTACTTCGGCTGGTAGAGCTCCTCCACCGCGGTATGCATTCTGGTAAATCTTAGCGGCAATAGTGGGTAATTTAGCAAGCAGTGATATGCAATCGTCAAAAGTAGGTTCCCAGTAATCCGCCTTGTTCATGCCTTTCTCATATGCTTTGGCGAACTTCGACTCGTAGTTAAGGGCACAGACAGCACAAGCAAACTGAGTCATAGGATGAAGGTCCTTAGGGAAATCATCAAGCATCTTCTCCACGAACTTAGGAATGGATGCTTTCTCCGCAAGTTCACGCGAAAGGACGCGCACTTGGGAAGTGGTGGGAACTTCACCGGTCAGGAGCAACCAGAACATTGCCTCGGGAAGCATCTCAGTTCCAGAGGTCCCCTTAGGGAGCTCCTTTTGACAGTCCTTGATCGTTCGGCCATGGAAACGGATCCCTTCGTTTGCATCTAGCACAGAACCTTCCCAAACCATGGCCTTAAGACCTCTACATGATAATTAACATCAATGACTGGGTACACCGGAGCTAAACAGCCAGCATACCTCATCCCGCCAAGTGTATTTTCCACCTTGACATCTCCGAGCCTCTTGTCAGAATGAGCCTTGACTTTCTTCAGCAGTTCACGCTTAGCCGGAATGGCCTTCTTCAGAGTCTCTTTAAGATCCGGTTCCGAAGACGCAGAGTAGTTTCGGATTGGTTCGAATATTTGAACTGAGGAAGTTCGTTAAATTGGTACTATACAGCTATGTAATGGATGGTGGGGTCTAGTATAGACGTACCGGAGCTCGCAGGCCTCGATGTTGAGGGCTAATTAAAGGACTAGTCAGTTTGATTGACCTTTATAAAATATTCTAGAGGAAGGAAATAGTTAATTATAATTGACTCACCCTAACAGCTCTGAGAGCTCTTGAAGCCGTTCTAGCATTCAGAGCCATGGTGTTGCGGAGTCCGGTTAACTGCGGTATAGCTCCCGCGGTGATAGCAAATTAATATGAACTGCTCTTGGACGGATCCTTTGGAAGTCTCAAGGACTGTAGTCCGATTAGAGCAATTGACCTGGAGAATAATTTTGAATCTCAAGTTAAGAGAGAATCCTAAGTTTACATCCCCGAGCGGGTCAGAAGCTTCGGCTTAAGCTCTCTCACCGGCTTTCTAGGCCCATGCGGTCATCCCTCGGTTCATTCGGACGAGAGGCACAAGCGAGGGCGAGAAGCCTGACCTTTTCCTGCAAACAACGTTCATAAGATCTAGCAGTAGAGTTTTGCTCTGAAAGTAATAGATACATCGCAATATATGATGCTAACCCTTCGGTTGATTCATCTTTTCACTATGGTGTGCTTGTGAGAATCTCTCCCTTCTTGAACCAATTCCTTAACATCGTGACGGAAAACCACCTTCGGTATTGTCCTATTCCCTCGTTGTCCGCCCTCAACCACTGCACTACGGCCAGTGAACCGCTAAAACCAGTAATCTTCCGTTCGTATCATCGCATCTCCCTCGAAGTTGACAAGAACTCATACGATCTCTGGAGAGGCCGTAGTCATCATTATCCCATTGAGCACCGCGAGAGACCATGTTCAGAACAGCGACTCGTACGCTGTTAGGGCAAAGCCGGTTGCTGAAAACTAACAAAGCAGTTACGTTCTTTCTACGTCCCATGACATTGTCCACGATACGAATGTCCCCATCTCCACTACCGGTCGTCGACCCCCCAGTATCCTCCGTCCTTCCGGGCGACTCATATCAACTTCTCCCTGAATTTTCCAAAGCCGGTGATGCTGAGGATGCTTTATTCGATGCGCAAGTGCAGCAGGTGAAGGATTGGTGGGCATCTCCACGGTACAAGGGGATCAGAAGATCATATTCTGCTGAAGATGTTGTAAGCAAGAGAGGGACATTGCAACAATCGTACCCTAGCTCTCTGATGGCGAGAAAGTTGTTCAATTTGTTTGAAGAAAGGGCACAGCAGGGTCTACCAGTACATACTAGTGCGTCGAACCAATATGCAATATATCTCTCTCATGATCGAATATAATTGCTTCCCTCAAACCATGTGGATAGGACATTCTGACCTTGAACAGTGGGGGCTATTGACCCCATTCAGATGACACAGCAAGCACCCAACCAGGAAGTCCTATATATTTCGGGGTGGGCTTGCTCGTCTGTGCTTTCCACAACGAATGAGGTCTCTGCGGACTTTGGCGATTATCCTTACAATACAGTTCCGAATCAAGTACAGAGACTGTTCAAGGCGCAACAACTACATGATCGTAAAAACTGGGATAACCGCAGAAAGCTGACCCCTGAACAGCGCCAGAAGACACCTTATATCGACTATTTGCGCCCCATCATTGCTGATGGAGATACTGGGTAAGCTTCTTTAAAACAATCAAACGACGCCTCACTTACATAATCGTAGTCACGGAGGCCTTTCCGCAGTTATTAAATTGGCGAAGCTCTTCGCAGAGAATGGCGCTGCAGCAGTACACTTCGAGGACCAACTGCACGGTGGAAAGAAGTGCGGTCATTTAGCTGGAAAGGTGCTCGTTCCCGTCGGAGACCATATCAATCGACTGGTTGCGGCTCGGTTTCAGTGGGATATGATGGGATGTGAAAACCTAGTGATAGCTCGCACTGATTCTGAGAGTGGGAAACTCATTAGTAGTGCTATTGATGTCCGTGATCATGAGTTTATTAAAGGCGTCACAGAAGATGTAGCTCCATTGGCAGAAACCCTACAGGTTATGGAGCAGAACGGGGCTGCTGGCGCCGAAATCGACAAGTTCGAGGCCGAGTGGGTTAAGAAGCATAAGCTTGTCACCTTCGATGAAGGTAAGTAATCTCTTTCCTTTATTCGGCTATCTAGACATGTGCTAATTCCGGTCAGCTGTAATTTTACACCTGCAGGACGAGGGAGCATCACAAAGCAAAATTGATGAGTATCTTCAGGAGACGAAGGCGGCTCCTAATACCCCTTTGACACAACGTCGTAAGATGGCCGCGAAATACGCCAAATCTCCTCTATTCTTCGATTGGGACATTCCACGTACGAGGGAAGGTCACTACCACTATAAAGCAGGAATAGAAGCAGCAACTAAGCGTGCTATCGAATTCGCTCCATACGCGGACCTTCTGTGGCTCGAAACTGCAGACCCGAGTGTTGAGAAAGCAGCGGGTTTCGCTGGGTACATCAGAAAAGCGCATCCGGGAAAGAAACTTGTATATAACTTAAGTCCAAGCTTTAATTGGATGGGTCATGGGTTTTCAGAAGAGAGTTTAAAGAGTTTCGTTTGGGATCTAGCGAAACATGGGTACGTACGCAAGTCTGAGTGATCTGAGATGCGATATTGACCTGTTTCAGCTTCGTTCTCCAACTTATCTCCCTAGCCGGTCTACATTCTACTGCAACCATCTCGAATGAGCTCTCGAGAGCATTCAAGGATCACGGTATGCTCGCTTACGTAAACTTGGTACAGAAGCGGGAGAAGGAAACGGGTTGCGACGTACTTACTCACCAGAAATGGAGCGGAGCGAGCTATATCGACGGTATTTTGGGACACATTCAGAGCGGTAGCAGTAGTAGTAAGAGTATGGGTGAAGGGAATACGGAGACAAGTAAGGAATCATTCTGTACCCTTCTTCATCCTTTGGATCTACGCTAACTAATCATGTGTATAGCTTTCTGATCGCTATATGGTATCGAATTGGCCTTTCAAGCTCTGCACTGGTGCAAAATTTATAGATGGAAACGTGATGGCCCCGGAGTATACAAGGACCTCTATAATTGGTACGGGGAAGTCGCAGCAGCATTCAGTACAATCTCGACCTTCATGTATGATAGGGTTGAGGATAACTTGAGAGAGGTGGCGTACATAGTATTAAGTCAATATCAACAGGCTGGCTATTCAATACGATCAGGAATTCCCTGTACTCTCTTCTCTACGGTAAAGGTAGGGACGATGTTATCTACAAGAGTCGAGTAATGCCCAAGCCTGACAGGGAAAGGGACGACCTTTTTATTTACCTTAGCTGGTAAAGTACCGTACCTTAGGTTATAGTACGTTGTTCTTACCTAGCTTGTTACAAAAAAGCGCTTCGTAACGGTGTTTACCCCTCCCCCGCCATCACCCCTGGCGCGGCATTGAACTACAGTAAGCAACGACGTCACAGCTCAATCAAGACTATACAACAAACCTCATAAATACTCTAGACCCTCCTCCCAATGCCCGACCTTCCAGATCATACCAAGACCAACAAGAAAAAGATAAACTATAAAGAGTTAGTTAACGAATACTATCGAAAGAAGCAACCGTATCTAAGGGCACGACAAAAAATCCTTGATAGAGATATGCCTGTCCATCGCAAAGAAGAGGAGACTGGTGGCGGTAAGTGAAAGTTCCTTTTATTCCTGAACCCTTTCCCCAGAGAAGTGTCGACTACTTGTAGAATGCTTCAACTAAACTCCTTCTTACAGACATCACCGATCAGGTGGCGAAAGAGTCGTCTGTGAGCACGGCCTCCGATCATCCTGTCCACCAAGAAGACACTGGAGCTTCAAGTGGTGGTTTGAAAGCGACAGCAGAGCACCACAAAGCTCATCCGGTATGTGACCCATATTATAATTCTCGCATCTCCAACCAAATCTATCTTTGCAATATGGGCACTTTCTGACGAGAATGGGTTTCATAGGGTCCTGCAATTCCAGACGAAATGCCTAAGGCAGCATCAAGAGAGGAGCTTCAGAAACGCTCGGAGGAATTGAATAAGTAACTTTACACTTCAATGCATCTGGGAGTTGGACTGATGGGATCGAGGTCGAGCAAAATATGATCAACGACTTGAGGTCTGTGTGAGTATTATGACATGGCTGGCATAGGTCCACGAACATAGGGTTACCAAATAATATTGATAGAAACCACCCTTTCTCTTGCCGTGGTGTGTGCTGCCAGTTTGGTGTCAACTCGTGTGCTATCTTGCTAACTTAAACAAGTGCAGAAGGATGATAATGTCAATAGAACCCACAATCTCTTAAAACTAACTGTGATGCATATGATCATCATGATCATTGCATGCGTCGTTTGAGATTAGATATAGATTGATTAGATATAAAATTACGCACTGACCACCCGATCATCAGGTCAACGTCTCAGCATCATCTTCAAGCAACTTCAGTGTTTTGCACCCCAATTAATCATACGCAGGAGAATCTTGAGTCCTGCGCGATTTCTAACATATGAAGCCAACCATACCGTGCCTTGATACAGGCTTATTCTTCTCTCCAAATGTACTTAATCCAAGCTTAGAGGGAAGCGGTTTCGTAGAGCGATTTATACTTGACCTGCATTGTGTACTTCTAGGGGTCCTCAGGAATGTCAACCCCTTGGACTTTCGTTTCACCCGCATCCCGTGGCATCGGCCTTGCGATTGCCCGAAAGGTCCTTAGGACGACGAACGCACCATTGGTCGCGACTGCGCGGCGTGATCTAGATAAGACGAAAAATGAGATATTGCGAGGGCTGGAAGGTGAAGCGTGGGATAAGGCGGAGAAGAGAGTTAGAGTAGAGAATGTAGATGTGCTCGGTAAATAGTGTATCGCACCCGCATTCCAAATTGTCTCACTCATCTCATGTATTGACAGATGAAGAGATTATTTCAAAGACCTGTTCAGACCTCTCCCAAATCTTCCCCAAAGTATCGCACCACCTGCATCTCTCCTTTATCCTCCCCGGCGTCTTATTTCCTGAAAGATCTCCCAAGCAGATTCACCAGGATGACGTTCTCATGACCCTTCGGACGAACGTCCTAGGGCCCTTACTCCTCCTTAAACATCTCTCTCCACTCCTACCAACGAAATCTACCTCTATTTCCGCTACACCTCAGTCTACAGAGCTATATGCCGGTCTCGCTAGCCCGGCTACACTCGCACTGATGTCCGCTCGCGTTGGCTCCATCTCCGACAACCGTCTCGGCGGGTGGTACTCATACCGAGCATCCAAAGCGGCGCTCAACCAGGTCATCAAGACCTTTGACAACCATTTACGCGGAATGGCTGGGGACAAGGCCATGGCGATGGGTTTGCATCCTGGTACGGTGCGAACGGGACTAAGTCAAGAATTCTGGGGAAATGTGAAAGAGGAGAAGCTGTTCGAACCGGAATGGGTCGCAGAGAGATTGGTGGGGCTCGTCTGTGGTGGCTTAGGGGGGTTAGGTTTGGATAAGGGTATAGGATTAGATGGGAGAGGGAGAGTATGGGACTGGAAAGGGGAGGAAGTACCTCCATGAAGACTTTCGTTAGAAGCCAGATTATGGTGAACTAATGGTGTGTGAACGTGTGTCGGAAGGATTGGAAATATGACTAGCGGCCTTTAGGTGAGCGTCCTCTTCCGTCAAAAGATTGACCTAGACTGTTTTTTGGTCTATGGCATGCAGATGTGAGTTTGGATACTGACTTCTCGTGGGTCTAGGTCTTCCACATTTTTATTGGATTATTCATTGGACATTTGACTTACGATTTGACTATAGATTGCTTCACTAGTATTATCCAGCTACGATCCACACCGTTGGACCACACTTTGGGAATTATGGATCTTGATACATAGTTAGTATTTTATAGCGAGACAATATGCAACCTATCAGGTTATTTACTCCCATACAGTCCTGGTTCAGTCACACCGCGGTTATGCAATTCTAATCCGATAATTGTAGTTAAAATCTCAATAACGAAGTTTCAACAGCATCATTAGACTGTGGTAACCGTTTAGTCTATCTACATAGTCAAAATGCTAATCTCAAAAACAACAAAAAAACGTCTTCATCCTCATACCTTTCTCTTATCATCAGATTTCACTTCAGTTCGGAATAATCCATCACGCTACACTGTTCTCTGATAATAACTAACTCGACTACAAAGCTACTTTCACTCGCCCTTATACAACTCTCATACAACACCTAACACACTTTCTAGTACAGTACCTTTCCATCTTCACTTACCTTATGTACCTTACTGACATACCCTTAGAATCCAATCAAATTATGCGCTCAGTAAACCGGGTCCATAGCCTTATGGCCCTGTTATTACTATTTTGAATATTTATATTCCTCGGCGGTGCGACCCCAACCAGCATTATAACTTTATCTACGGCTACACTCGAGCCTTTTATTACCTCGTCGCTTGCCTCTGGTCCTGTTACTGTTACTCGCATTGGATCCCCCGAACTTATGATACTTACTGAGACGCTGATTTCGTATATCAACGTTACGAAGACCCCTGTTACCACATATTCGTTCTCATCGTCGTCGTCTTCATATAGCAACGTTACAGGGACCCTCGCTATAATCTTCGCAACTGAAACTGGACGTCCTGAAACGATGGTATTTATTCAGACGTTGAATTCATACATCAACGTAACGGAGACCCCTGTCGCCACGTATTCGTTCTCCTCGTCTTCGTCATCTTCATCTTCAGCTGCGCCTCCACTTCCGACTCCAGATAACCATAATGCAGCGGAACTCGCGAAGATTTTAGGAGGGACATTGGGATCCGTTGTGGAATCAATCGGTACGGTCGCCATAATAAACGAAGCGATCACCTTCCTCGAACGATTGGGGTTTCCCCCATTAGACTCTATATTGAACCCTGAATTTCAGTACGAATGGGCCCAAACTATCGACCTAGAGATGGAAAATCTAGTGAATCAAATAGCTGTCCAAGCCATGCGTACATTCTTCGGCTGGGCGGACGACGAACTCTATAGAAATTTTAGACCAGCCCAAAGCTTCAGAGAGTGGCGACAGGCACAAAACTATATATCACGATCGGAGTACATGGAAGAGTGGAGACAGTTCTTCAATGGAGCTAGCGACACACCTCCTAGTTCTAATTATCAAAATTCAGTGGACTCAAGCGTTGACGGTTCAGTAGACTCAATCATTGACGGTTCGGCGGGCGCACCTATTGACAATCTGGTGGACGTCACCAGTGACACTTTTGTCGGGAACATGCAAAACTGGATCAATCGGGTTGTTTTATCCAGCGTGATACAAGAGAACACATTAACTCAAGTAGACAATTCCATCAGGCCATTGATGTCTGATCTCCAAAGCATGTCAGAAAGGATCATTAATTGGCGTAATCCTATTATGGAGGAGACGGTTGTAAAAACTACCCTTTCCGAAAAGATCGCAGATTTGCTGAGGCAAGGGAAAAACCCTTTCGACAACAAGTATAAGAAGCTGTACGAGATTAAGAATTGGCAACACCCTCTTTACATCGCGGATGGCTTCGACACGAGCGCGATTCAAAGTTTGATTGATAAGTTCCATGGTCAACAACCAGCAATGACTCCAGAAGAGATCACTCCCATGCCTGAACTACCACCAATCGACCTTAACCCGGTCCCAGATCCGACCATTGCTTTAACAAGACTTGTGCAGATGGCGTACCGGGAAACGTTTCAGACTTCCTGGAGCATTAGTAATATGGCGGATCGATTCGCGCAGAATGGCGACGATTTGGCGGTCCAGGATGCGTACCAGGTGGCCAAGCTGACCTCAGTTGCGGCCGAACATCTTCTTAACTTTTCTAACCGCCTCACCTATTTAATGAAAGATGGATTTACCGTGGAGGAGAAAAAAGACATGCTCATTGAGGCACACGAGAAGTTCTCAAACGATAGAATTGACATGGCGCAGAGGTTTGGGCTAAGTGCACAACCCGCTGTAGACAAAGATTACCATAATCCAGATGATAATGTGAGAGCTTCCTATCTCCGCGCACCAGACTACCACCATCAGTCGACAGAAATGGATATGGCAACCTGTTCTGAGCTCATTGACAACGACTTTGACTCCCTCGTTGACCTTAGCTACACCTACGCCTTCTAATCTGGAAGGTCCTGGTGGTGACGAGAGAGTTTCCTTTACAGTCTCACCAGACTCCCAACCGCAGTCTACTGCTAAGCAATCGGAACCCTCTGTGCTGAGTGTTACTACAGTCACCAGTGCGCCTTCTACCTCGACCTCCTTCTTGTCAAATTTGGCTTTACCTACGCGTTCATCTTCTTCTAAGATGGATAAAACTCCAAAGTTTTCCGTCACCAGTATCCCCTTAGCATCAGGCTCACGTACAGTGAAGTCGGCTTCCTCTTCACCGGGATCGACGACACAAAGCACGTTTAGCACCATCCTAAGGACGACTACCATCAAATCCAGTGTCGTAACTTCATCGGGCAAATCAAGACCCATAACTTCGTCTGGACCCGTAACTCCATCCAGATCCGCAACTTCATCTAGACCCGTAACTTCATCCAGACCCATAACTTCATCGGTTAAACCAAGACCGACGCATAAAGGAGGTGAGAGGGCACGGATCGATTGTGAACCAATGTAAGCACCCTTTCCCGCTCCTCTATAATAATCTTCGTACTAACAGCATTTTAGTAACGGACAGGACAAGAACTGTAATTGCAAGTTTGTTGACAACACTATCGAATGGGTTGACAAGAAGACGAACGGAAAATGCCCACGGTACTATGCTGAACATACTGGAGTTAGCGGTGGGTACACAATAAAAGAAGAGACAGACAAGGGCCGGGACTGAAGCCGAGGCCTATTTTCGAAGAAGATGACTATTTCTGTGGAAGAAGCATCATTTCAATCATAATGTTCTTAGCTACGACGGTCGGAGCCGAATGGCTATCATCCCGGTGATGATTTATGAAAAATTATAGAGGGCGTCTGTGGCCGCCGCCTTGGTGAGCTTATTCATACTCTTGGATGCCCGTTGGTTAGTTTAAATCGGGCTTCTGATATTTACGTTCAGTTTGGCGTTGATTTTATTCAGTTAACGTCTGATTCTTTCAACCACAGCACTATAATTCTGTGTATATAGTTATACTCGTAACGATATTTTCCGCATTTTAATTGCACAAGCTCTCTGATATACTTTTCAACTGGACCCTCTCCGGCCGTGCTCCCCAATTTTCATCTCAAATCCAGTCCCTCTCCGTTTGACTGTGCGTATCATGACTACTTCACTCAGTATCAGTGAGCCACTTAGAGATATACGATGAGTCTTAGGAGTCCTTGACATCAGATAATGATTCTCTACTCTGAAAAGCTTGTTTGCCGATAGACTTTTTGATGTAAAGATACTCGGTACAGTCGATTGGTTTCTCAGCCGGATTAGGGACCGTATAAAGGGGGAGACTGTATAGAAGGGGAGACTGTATAGAAGGGGAGACTGTATAGAAGGGGAGACTGTATAGAAGGGGACAGTGTAATAGTGTATGGAATGGCGATACTGTGCTGGAAGGCGATGCTGCACTGGAAGACGATACTGTATTAGGAGGTGATCCTGCATTAAAAGGGCATGTTATACAGAAAGGGGAAAAAGAATGAAGTTCGCATAGGTAGGCATATAAGGAAGTCACAGAGGGAAACCATATAGTTAGGGGTAACGGAGTGTAGAAAGCACTTCTAGTATCACTACTTATATTCTTCTCTCTGCGTATATTCGTATAATTCTTTATTCTCTACTCCTCTAAATCATTTCGATAACTTCTTTACCGATACTTCAAAACTGTCTGTTATGTACAATATATTAGTATCGATTTTACTAAATACCCTCTTCGCCTTCTAACCTAATCAGCCGCCATTGCTGCATACTGCTACTTGTATTGTCTTCTCTGCGGATATCCGTACGGTTCTTCATTATCATTCCTCCAAACTGATCCTGAAAAATTTCTCCACCGATACCTCCTCGTCTTTATCCACAAGAACATCGGCATCTGGTACCGTACAGTTTCGTCACATCCAGTCCTGGGGTCAGCTACATCATCTTGCAAAGCATGCTCGCCCTTACACACAAGAACATCAGCATCCAGTACCACTTTGTCGAATTCCGCTATACGTAGGACTTAACCATGGAGACCAGTAGCTTCATCGAGACCAGTAATTTCATCGGTTAAACCAAGTCCCGCAAGTTCATCGGTTCCCTCCTTGCTAGGACCAGCTACACCATCAAGACAAGTCTACTACGTAGATTCATATGTTTCTAGGTAGGTCCCAGTCACTTTGAACACCCTCGTTGATCTACTGCTAATGCTGTTGTAGCATCTTCAGACTTTTATGGATAGGCACTGAAGGCTTGCTCTACTGCTCGTTGCGGCGAACACGCTACTCTCTCTGGTCACGCTTGCAGGCTAAATTGCATAAGCCTCACGGCCTTATTGGTCCTGCCTTGCATTGTTCCAGTACTGAGCACCAACGATGATACCTCCTCGTCCTCTCCATCCTCAGTTCTCGTGGATCCCGATACCAGCATTGATACCGCGTCTATAATGCCATTCCTCTCGTGGTTGCTATCTCAGCTGAGGCCAATGTTGAGTCTCTCATAATCTCGTAAGCTGTCAGTCCCTTTCTTTTCATCTTGACTTACCTTGTGTACTTTACTAATATTCCTTAGCACTTAATCTAAAGATGCATCTATCAAACGGGATTCATCTTGGTGCGACCTTAACCAATACTACTTCGTTGTTTGAGGCTCCCCTGGAGTCTCCAATAGCGTCATCGCCAACCTCCAGTCCCATCATCGTCACTATAACCGGCGCAGAACCTCCCGATGTTACCGTTTTTACTCGGATATTAACATCCTATGTTACTCAAGCTCCATTCAATTCTCTGTTAAATTTTCCTATAGCCTCATCGTTGGCTGCTTCTAGCCCTGCTATTATCACTGTAATCAACACCAGACCTGCTGAGATTGAGGAGTTTCCTCGTACTTTGACATCATATGTCACTGCACCGTACTCCACCATTCTCTCAACCCATTTCTCAACGTCGTCTTCCTATTCATCTTCTTAATTCATCTTCCTCTTCATCCTCGGCTCTAACTCCAATAGCAACTCCCGAAAACCACCATGGAGTGGAGCTGACAAAGATCTTAGGAGGAACGTGGGATCAGTCGTTGGGTCGATCGGAACGGTGACCATCTTAAGTCAAGCGATCCATAACCTCCATCGATTGGGGTTTCTCCCTTAGAGGGTATAGTGAATCCCCAATAGCTACTCCAGACAAGCACCATGCAGCTGGCCTTGTACAGATCGCACTATTTGCTCGCATGACGGCGACCCCGACGATTTCTGAAGGCATGTCAAGATTATGGAAAGGTCTATTCGCTATTGGTGGTATTCTGGTGGTGTTCTGGTGGATGTGCGGTGAGCAGTGCGAGGTGACAATTGGAGCGATGATGTATGATATCAATAAGACAAAATACTCTAAACTACCCCAGAGCTCGCTCCTCGCTTCCGAGCACTCTTGAATCCACGTCGCCTCCATATGCACCTCCGTCAAGAATCCACTGCTCATTGTCATCATCATTCTGAACCCTGCGCCACGTACTCTTCTTTTCTCTTTCTGGACTTCCCTTTTCCTTTCCTCTCGATTCTCTTGCAACCGGTTTCACCAACCCGCCAAGTAACGGATTGCGACTAAACGTTCCTCCAGGAATAGCACTTTCGCTTCCTTGGTGATGGCTTTCTTCTTCTGTGTCTGCTTCAAGTTCATCCTCTGGGCTCCTTGGTCTCTCCAACGCAGCCATCTTTCGGACTACTTTCCCTCCCTTCAAGTCTATACTAGCAACCACTCTCCTCTTCTCATACTCCGGTCTAGAGTTCCACTCCTGCTCTCTAAGGACTTTTTGTTGTCTCTTAAGCTGCAATGCCCGCTCTGCTGGACTTGCCCACATGCTTTGCCCCGCAACAGGAGTTTCAAAGTCAGCGGCCTCATCATATATGCGCGTGCGCCGTGCATTCTGAGATTGGAAGGCGAGAAGTTTATCTCTGTGTGCTTGAGCAAGCGCTAACTTGTCACCACCTTTCGCATTCCGGTTTGGTCCCTCGGAGTCGGATGCTGACGCGGACGTGGTTGCCGGAGTCAATGCTCCTGGTGTAGAGAGATTTGAAAACGGTCGAGGCTTTTGGGATACCTCAGCGCGCCGCTGAGAAGCGTTGTTCGCCTCCATCTTTTCCTTACCGCGTTCTTCACGAAGAACCCGGACCATAGATTGTATCTCAGTAGACGATAAAATCGGAGTGTTGCAAAAGGTACAAGGACCTAGGCCCTCCTTTACGCAAATGATCTTACCGCATGAAAGACAATTGGGTGCAGCAGCAAGTAACGGGTGGCGTGTCGCCATGCAATTACAACGCCGTTTGGCAATGTCTGAAGGGCCAGTAGCGGAAAGAGACGGATTTGTCTGGATCTCTAAAGCACGGATCGCGGAGTCAAGATCGTTAATGATACTTGAGGCACCTTGCATCGAGGTACCACCAGAAATGTTTACTTTCGTCTTAGACGCAGACTGTTTCGGGCCGGGAGAGGATGTTCTAGATGAGAGATTGTCTGATATGAGAGTGCCAGCAGCTGATGGTGGAGGCTTGGAGGACGGATTCCTTGAGGATGTGGCTGGGGCTGGGACGGGAAGCTGTTGGGCATCTGACTGGGATTCCAGAGCCAATGTATGAGATAAAGAAGCTTGTTTTTTCGTTTTGGATGCACTGGCAATGTAATCTTCGCTATCCTTTTTCATGTACCCACCTGTAATGTTTCCGTAATCATCGGGCCTTCGTGGGTTGGGAAGTCTGTTGGTTTTTGACGCCGACTTATTCTTTGGTTTTGGTTTTGGCACTTCTGATAATTCATTACTGCTTTGTTTTTGAGCATGGCTACTTTGAGACGCACTCGGAGATATACCTCGACGAGAATTGAAAGATGTGATGAATTCTAGTGCTGGTGGCGAATCTCCTAGAAGGTTTTTCAGATGCTCAGCAGCCGCAGACTTCGAAAGAGTGTCAGTATAGGTAATAATTTGAGTTAATGACTCCTCGTCTATGGGTAAGAGACGGGAAAGCTGTGGAAGAGCCCACGTCGTGAGCGACATGGCTCTTTTTCTCGAACACGTTTTGAGATTACCAAAACTATAAGAAGCCTCCTCTTTGTAGAAGCAATTCTAGAGAACCGTAATACAGTACCAATTGTTTTTATCAACCTGGAACCCAAAAAGCATATATCTCATAGAGTCATAGTTGAAAAGAAAGTTGTCCGACGTCAAGAATAAGTTCAATATCCAGTCTTGGCGCGTCATCCTAGTTCTGCCACCGCCTGGCATCGGAGAACCTATTAACCGAGCGGCCACACTGAATTGCCAAAAATACTAACGCCGACGTCTGACCACAACATTGAACACCAACCCCAAAGTATAGGTATCGCATTACACTCGTCAACATGCGTACCTACGACGATTCCTTCAGTGGTCAAAAGATCTACCCTGGAAAGGTGTGTTTGGCCCTCAAACCTCAAAACCGCAGGCCCCGTGTGCGACACTGCAAGATCATACCAAGGCTTGGAACTTTTAATGGAATGCGAACATTACTAACTGAGATCTTGTGAGAACAGGGCAAACTTTACGTCCGTGGTGACAGCAAAATCTTCCGATTCCAAAATGGCAAGACCGAGAGCTTGTTCCTCCAGCGGAAGAACCCCCGCCGAATTGCATGGACTGTTCTATACCGAAGGCAGCATAAGAAGGGTATTTCTGAGGTTAGTCAACCACTACAACGTGGCTGGAATTGGTCTTTTTGTGCGCTAGGCAAAGAGCTGAAAATTATCATGCACATTTTTATTGTTCAAAGGAGGATATGGACCATATCGACGGTGATTTTCCACTAACACTCTATATACTCGGTAGGAAGTTGCTAAGAAACGCACACGTCGTACCGTTAAACACCAACGCGCTATTGTTGGTGCCTCCCTAGACGTTATCAAAGAGCGCCGTTCACAACGACCCGAAGCCCGTGCGGCCGCCCGTCAAGCCGCCGTCGAAGCTGGAAAGAAGCAGAAGGCTGCCTCTGAGAGCAAGAAGAAAATGGAGAAGGCAAAGGGTGCTGCCGGTGCCGCGAGAGGTCAAACGCAACGTATCCAGAGCAAGCAGGGCGCAAAGGGGGCACCAGCCAAAGTACAGGCGAAGACTCGTTAAAGGGAGTAGAGGGTTTGTATTAATCAAATAGGGCACTGGTCTGCAGGTTTTCACAATTATGAAAGACAAGTTCCTAATAGGGTTCTTTATCGATCGGGTTTTAGGGAATGCAAAACTGGTCCTGAGCTCTGTGCCGCTGAATATTCTGTGTGGAGGGGATCTAACGTCCTCTGTCAAATATTCCTTCTTATGGGTCAAATGTTTCCGCTTGAGTCAAGCCGATTCCAGCCATCTTTCTCATATTGCGTTAAGTCTTCGTGGAGATCTTGGAATCCTTCCATTACAATGCTCTTTTTCTCGGAGTTTTGGATACCAACTCGTGACTGCCGATCTTATATCTCCCCACCACTATGTATATGGTCCAACCTTTTATGCGCCATTCAACTCCAATCCTAACCTTTTGGGATCATGTTAGCATACCAATACCACCTGTGCGATCGGTGCCATACCCGTTCTCGGTGGATACTCACAATGGAGGCTATTCCAGAGTGGAGGTGGAGAGAGAGAATTTGATGTTATGATGAGGACTAGGTTGTGAGGAACGAGAGTAAAATCTAAAAAAGGATGTGCGAGATGTCGGCTTTTGGGAATTCCAGTAAATGTGAAATGTGTTCTTCGAAACATGGCTCTTTGTTGATTGTCCGAATGCACGGCATCATACTCTTTGATGGAGAGTTGACAGATTTAATATCCCGCCGACAACGCCTTTAGCGCTACGAACCAACGCGATCTGATAAGGTATTCACTCGAATAGATGAGAGTAAAAGTGCCATCTTCGATGACTTTCATTGTATAGTGTCGAGATCAAGCTCACATATTTGATAGTGAAGGAAAATAAACTCAAACCTCAGGGAGCACATATCGCCAGTCTAAAATCCATAGTTCTTTTAAGTCTCCTCGCATTCAATATGGAGCGTGATGGACAGCAAAGTTAATTTTATGCAAAAGAAGCACTGTAAAGATTGCTAAATTTTCTTTCGGTGGGCGACCTACCTTTCCAATTCTGCGGCCCAAGTACGGAATCATGGGTGATTCCCTGCGTAGCTACTTGTTAATTTCAATTCTAGGAATACGTACATAACACCGACTTATCAGGAACACAGGAATTCGCGGTCACAACAATCCGAGAAGACCTGATGGGCACTGAACTCACAACCGGAGGAAGAACACCCCACACTTCGAGTCACCAACCCTCCAGCTCCTTAGGTTTTCTGCAGAAAAACCTGCAGATCAAACACCGTCTCAGAGTAATCCTCTGAGGTCATGACTCGACGGAGTGGACTAGGTTGAGATGGAACTGGACGTCGACCTGGCATACGTTGGTGTGATTTCCGACGGCGGTGCATGGAGTGATCTTTTGGAAGAGGAGAATTCTGTAACTCCAATAGCTCTCACGTTAATTCAAACCTCAAGTCCATACATAGACGCATACATTCCTACTATCCCTATCCATCCCGTACGAAGCACACGGTTCCATCCGATCTCACTCCATCCTGCCCTTCCCCTTCCCTATACCTCTCGAAACCTACCTTTTCATAAAACTTAAATGCCCCTTCGTTCTTCCCATTAACGACAACATGCACTCCTTTCTCAACAGCGTTACAAAAGTGCTCAATCATCTTCCTCCCCCACCCTTGCCGCTGATGCGAGGGCAAGATATCAATATGCAAATGCGCGGGCCATGTCTCTAGGATCCTCGGATGCTTCTCATGTAACATCAGTTCCGGAGTCTGGAGCACTTTGTGCAGCTCGATGATTAGTCCGGGGTCCTTGTAATCCTTTTCCGCCTCGTGGGGCGGGCTGTTGACGGGGCTGCCAACAGAAGCTATTTTCAGGGAGGGCAGATAATTTCCTTTGACGTTCCGGACGTATTCGGAAGTATGCTGGACCCCGATGACGTAGCCGACTGGGCGTCCATCACCGTCGTCAAGCACGAAGCAGTGAGGAGAGAGGGTTAGGTAGGGGCGACACCAGATGTGGGCGCCGACATCTAGGGCGGTGAGAGAGGCGCGAATCTGAGGAGAGGCAGTGAGCCGAAACTAGCTGGGATTAGAGGTGGTAGACGGGTGAAAGGGCTGGGTTTGAGATGGACAAGAAACACGTGAAAGAATGGAATGGCAGAATAGAAGCGATGATTGTCATCTCATGGGGACGAATGAAGATAACGAGCTGATTACAATAACACAAGATAAGGAAGTCTCTAGAACGAAGAAGAGTATCGAACAATAGGGAGGGATTTTCGACTGTCTGTTTTATAGACCGGGAAGATCTATCAACGTACGATAGTAATTACAGCATCCCGGTCTGTATCAGGATTGTAGGATCGAATGTGTGAGTGAACGGCATTATCTTCAGGCATCTTTGGACAAACCGCTTCCGCAATCCGTTGACTTATAAGGGAGAGGCTAAGTCATGATATTTAACAGACATACGAGCACAAATCTTTCAGCCATTTTATATAGGTAGGTAACGCTTGGCCATGCTACTCGACATCCTTATAGGCGTAAAAGCGGGGTAGGCGGTCCGAAATGCATGGACATACCTAGAGTGATACCTCCTAAGACCGATCTTTCTTGCTGGTATATTCGGATGATCCTGCTTTCGGGTAAATCATGGAGTTAGTATACCAGTACTGGGTACTTATTGATGGATGAAAAAGGCTACATGAAGATGCCGCGTCAATTAGTCGATTATATTGTACTTATACAGACTCAGTCCGGATCCATTTCGTTCATTGTACGCCCCTCGTTTCCATCTCTCCATCTCTTCTTCCACCACTTCAAGCGAAACCAATCTGCACTCCTCCCCTGTTCTCCCTTGGCTCTAGAGCCGCTTCTAAGTCGTCTACCCACTGCTTCAGGGGGTAAGTCGGGTGTGCTGCTCGCATCGGTTTCTTCACCATCTTCTGTTTGTTGCACTCTGGCGAGACTGGCTCTGTTTCGAGGTTCCCACCACCAGTGCTTTTGCGACTCATCGTTACTATCCCTTCGAGCTCCAGCAAGGAAGTTGCCGGTGTTAGCTCGACGTAGATCGACCGGTGTATTTCTTCTTTGCTTCCCATCTTTTACGGTAGGAGACCTGAGCAGTTTACTGGATCTGGGGGACCTTAATGGAGATGGGAGGGAGGTTCGGCGATCGTTCAGCTCATCCCAGATCTCGTTCGTCTCCTCCGAAATAGTCATGCGACGGCCACGAGGTTTGATCTGGCTTCGTTTCTTAGATGTAGGCGCAAAGTTAGGAAGAGTTGCTTGTCTCGATAATAACGGTGTACGTTCGCCAGCCTGTCCTGATTCCTCGTCTGTCGGTCGTTCGAGACGGTTATGTACGACTTCGTTGACGTCGAAATCATCTTCATTATCTCCCGCAGGATCGAGTATGCCCATTCCTGGGGTGAGTGCCGTTTGAGCTGTTGGCACACGCTTCTTGGTTTTCGGTTGATCATGAGAACCTTCCTCGGCGTCTTCGAGACGCCAACTTAGGGCCAGCACACCTGAGAGCAAGATGACAGTTCCTAGTGCAATAAGTCCACCGTGCAGGGCCGAAAGGCGGGATGTTTGATGAAAATATATCAATCCGTCAAGGATTGCGACGATGTTATAAACGCAAAAAACATATGGGTATAATACGCTAGTAGAGCAAAGCTTAAGACCGCAATGAAGATAATAAAGTTGAGAAAGAGCAAGTACTATGAGCCCGAGAAGGATCATCCAAGACTGCCAGCGATTGAACTGGTTATGGCTGTCGACAATCGTTCGTACGATCAACTCTACTGCGGATTTGGCCACAAGGAGAGAGTGCGCAGACAAAATCCCGCTCATGCTGCCGAATAACATTCCGAGAGCAAGTCGTGTTCGTGGTGACGGGCGGGGATAGAAGTGTTTCGTGACCCAAGTGGTCACCATCAGCGTCAGAACGATTAGGAATGTGCCCATCAACCACAACAAGAACTGTGTACGTCCGAGGAGTTCCAGTAATTGATCCAAATTATGGGAAGGTTCTGTCATAGCTCCAAAAATGCCGATAAGGACTGCACCAATCGCTACAAGTATCGTCCCAACGAGAGAATATCGGGTGAACGGCTCGCTAAGAATAATACTGGCACATATGGAGTTGAACACCAGGCCAGACTGTACAGATTAGTCCACTCATGTCAAAAGCCTAAAGTGTTCCAATAGTCATACCGCTTGTAGAGTTGAGAGAACGGGGAGTGGCAAAGTCGTGATCTGGATTGTGCTTCCCACTATGTTCGCAACAACGAACATAAGCATTCCCAGCTAAACTCAATCAGACAAATGAAGTATGCCTCCCAGTAGCTTCGTATGTGCTCACCTGCCATCTTCGCCTTCGGTATGGTGCTCTTCGGGGTTCGTCCTCGTGTTTCCTGTCCTCTATAAGATGTGATTTGCGTTGCAAGGTCAGTCCGATGCTCTGGATGCTCGTAGATAGTAATCCAACGATGACCCCAATCTATAGGGTCTTAGCAGGATTACTCGGGCTATTGGGAAGTTTGTTCTTCTTAGACTTACAGCAACGCTGGCTCCGGCGGAAAGCTCCACCATGATGCGAAACGGTGGCTGAACAAGACCTGATACTACCTATTGGAGAATGTCATCTTTTAAGAAATTGTCTTGCGACACTGCTGTACTATTTGCTGAATAGTTGAGCAGGTCGGATGTGTCTTTGTGATCGTTGTGTTGTGCTGTACGAGGGACGATGGTGCAGCTGACAAGGCCGAGACAATCGATGTCACCAGGTGCGCGAAACAAGGCGTGTCAGGGTAGACTATATGCGCGAATGCAGGATTTATGTATAGTCAACCGTGATAATTCGAATTTCTCTTTGATGAAACATTTATCTTTGTATTGAATGCTTATACTAGAGTAAGGTATGCTCGGGTAAAGTTAGATGCTGTACATTTGGCTTGGTGTTGCTTCTTCGAGAGGTCTCCGCTGAGATCAGAGCTCCCACATCAACCCACCACCAGGCCTAGTAACCACACCACAACCCTCCAACAACTACACGTCAGAAGCTGCACAGAGATTACAACTGTTCAGAAACCCTTCCAACTCCTTGTTTCCAATCTGTAAAGATGTCGAACGTACACTCGA
Source organism: Patellaria atrata CBS 101060 (assembly GCA_010093705.1). NCBI lineage: Eukaryota > Fungi > Ascomycota > Dothideomycetes > Patellariales > Patellariaceae > Patellaria > Patellaria atrata. The sequence continues at coordinate 956,464 of MU006094.1, forward strand.
TGTCCGATGAGCAGGTATGGGAAGCTTCCACAGTTTAACCTTGGCAGCACATACTGATGATATATAACAAAGGTCGCTGGGGAGCTGAAGAAGATGACGGCCTTTATTAGGCAGGAGGCGTTAGAAAAGGCAAAGGAAATCCAGATTAAGGCCGACGAAGAATTTGCAATAGAAAAGTCAAAGCTCGTACGCCAGGAAACCGCTGCCATAGATTCCAGCTATGAGAAGAAGTTCAAGCAAGCTTCCATGTCGCAACAGATTACGCGATCCACTGTTGCGAATAAGACCCGGCTAAAGGTTCTCAGTGCCCGCCAGGAATTGTTGAACGATCTGTTCGAGCAGGCCAGGAAGAGGTTGGGTGACCATACTAAGGATAAGAGCAAATACCAGGAAATCCTCAAGAATCTGATCCTAGAGGGACTCTATGCTCTGAATGAGAGCAATGTGCAAGTTAGGGCACGGAAGGCCGATTATGACATTGTGAAGAAGGCTATTGATGATGCGTCGAAGGTCTACCAAGAAAAGACGGACAAGGAAGTCAAGGTTGAGATTGACGAGAAAAACGCTTTCCCAGAAGAATCGTAAGTGCAAGTTTCCTATATCACTCTCCCCAACTAATATTTCGTTATAGTGCCGGGGGTGTCTCGATTGTAGGAACAGGCGGAAGGATTGATATCAACAACTCTTTCGAGGAACGATTAAAGCTTCTTGAAACTGATGCACTACCTTCAATCCGCGTCATCCTCTTCGGAGAGAACAAGAACCGTAGATTCAAAGACTGAAGGAGATCTATTTGTCTACCATCCCTTCTACTATGCTGTCCCTTTTGACAGCTGATTTATGCCTTACCACTGTCCTCTTCACAACCTCTGCTGCATTTATACTTAATAGAGAGATTCATGAGCTCAAAGAGGATGTACCATACTTCTCCTATTGTTGATGGTGAGCGATCAATACTGCTGATAGATATTGCAACTTCTGTAAATAGTGCGACCGAAGACTACAGTTGACAACACGGCTACAAGTCCTTAGTAATGATTAAATATGGTATGATCATAATAATTCCGTTTGCAATTCCATATATGTTGTGATATCGTCATAAGTGAAGCAACATGCCAAGACGCATCGGCGAATTCGCGACTCCCGTCTCCCCTCGCAACTTTTATAAACTTCATCCACTCGACTGGAGCTTCAACAACCTGCCACTCTGACAATTGACCGCTCTTGAAACCCTTCAAACCTCCGCACTCATTCACAACCAACAATGCTCGTCTCCCTCACAGTCGGCAAAGTCGACGCGGGTGTAGCTGTTCTCCTCACCGAAGACAAACGACTAGTAGTTCCCCCCAGCCCGACCTCTGACCCACAGGCTCTGACCAATTTTGCAGATCGAATTTCCCTCAATTCTCCTCCCGCCCGACATCTCCTCCGGCTCCATCGTTGACATCACTGTTGCTCGCAACTTTGACTCAGAAGCCCGTACTGCTGCGGCTTTCCAATCGCTACAAAATACCATTTACCACACCTTCGGTTTGAGATCTCCTTCACCGCCCGTTTTGCGTTGCCGCAATGCCACTCAGACTTCTGTGGTACTAGAATGGGATCCGGTTGAGCTCGCCACGGCGGAGTTGCGAAGTTTGAGCTTGTATCGGAATGGCAGTAAGGCGGGTAGCATTCCACGACCGACAGAAACGCTCGCGACAAAGATCAGCGGATTGGCAGTAGATACAGCATACACATTTCATTTGGTGCTAAGAACTAGCGCTGGAACATACAGTAGCGAGAAATTGACGGTCCGTACGCACAAAATGACAGAGTTGAGTGGTATCACGATCACGCCTGGTATCATGGCCGCCCCACTTCGCGAATCCCTCGTCCAGACTGTGGAGCGAATCGGAGCCAAGATCATCGATACTGTCCGGATTGACACGACACACTTCGTATGCACAGAGGGGCGCGGTCAAGCGTGGGAGAAGGCGGTCGAGAGTAACGTCCCTGTAGTAGTTCCGGATTGGATTAAGGGTTGTGAGCGAGAGGGTAGAATTGTCGGTGTGCGGGCGTATTATTTAGACGCAGATCCTCGATTCAGACAGGTTGGACCGGGAGTACTGCAGCAGCATCAGCAATTGGGTCAAAATTCGGCAGGTCAGAGCCAGCAGAGCGTACCGTTGACTAGCCCGAGGACAGAAGTCACACCACCTACGCCAGAACAGCCGAAAGCGCAGTTGGCAGAACGGCCCATGGGAACCCAGGAACAGGATCGTGCACAGGGGCAACAGAGACGGGAGGAATCCGATAATGAGACCTCAAGCTCGGTACCAGAACAAGCACCGCTACCGTTAGAACACCGGCTTGAACAGAAAGTGATAGCAGAAGAACCGAAAACGAGAACCGAAGACATGAAACCGCATCCTCCGTCTGCAGAAAAGGGTGCTGAAAATAATGATAGCGAGGATGAAGAAGAATCCGAACAGCAAAGTCCCAGCACAGAAAACCCGAACAACTTTGACGACATTCAACTCTGAGGTATTTTTTTTTGGGGGGGAAGGTGGTTTGTTTCATTCTATGTTTTTTTTTTTTCGGGGTATTTTCAACTTTTTACGTCTCACCGAATGCCCTCTTCATATTCAAGTACCTCCTGATCAGCCACCACCGGATTACTTCGCCGACCGACACAGGAACGAGAACCGGGAAAACCGCACCGGCTTTTGCCTGGCGGCTGATTGGGTTAGAAGTTGAAGAGGGCATTCGGTGAGTTCAATATAAATGTACGATTGAGACAGTTGGAAAAGGTTTGGGAGAGGATTGTAAAAATATTTGTAGAGGAATGATAATGAAAAACTGTATGAAGATCCGCAGAAGAATCATATAAGTAGTACTACCAACGTGCTCCTTCCGTACCCAGTCCTCCCCCGTTGCCCCTGACCACACATCCCCTATCCCGCTGTACCCCCTTCCTCTAGATCAGATGCATAGCCCTCATCTTCCCTCATACGCATGCCCCTCCTTCCTCCACCTGGCATAAAACCCACCCGTAAACACCCCCTTAAGATCCAAACCATACCCGACTTTAGCAAACCCAAACCCCCTTTTCTCATACGCAGGCCCCTCCTTCCTCCGTCCGCCATAAGACCCACCTGCAAACACCCCTCTCAAAATCCCCACCAAACCCGACTTCCGCAAACCTCATCCCTTATTCCACAAACCCGCCATTTTCCCCCCTCCGTCCGTCCAACACAAACCACCCAACCTCCCTCTTGGTAAAAACCCCCCAGCCCCACGTCCCCCCAAAAACAAAAACCCCCCTACGCTCCCCCCTCCCTCCTCTGACCAACATAAAACCCCAACCCAAAACTCTCCGTGGTAAACGTAATCGTGCTACCCTTCTCAAAATAAAACACATCCCCCTTGGTGGCGTGGACTTTTTTGCCACTCTCGTCGGAGATGTCGAATTCGCCGTCGACGATGATTTTCATCTCATGGTAGGTGTAGGTGTAGACGAGGGGCGTGCCGGACTCGAGGCGGTAGAAACCGGCGGAGATGGGGGAGGTGGGGTCGTGGGGTTCGCTGCGTGGAGTGTTAGGGGGAGTTGTGTTGGGAGAAGGGGAGGAAGGTGGGAGTGGCTTTGGATGGTGGAGGGAAGGTATGGAAGAGGGAAGGTGTGCGATGAGGAGGTGTGGGGGAAGAGGTATTGGAGGAGAAAGTAAGATTTTGTAGGAAGGGGCGGTTATACGGTTGGGACGTAGATACAGGAAGGGAGATGGTATGGGAAGGGAAAATGGTACAGGAAGGTATGATGATTATGGAAGGGTGAGATGTACGGGAAGGTGAAGTCGTACGGTAAAGGGAGGTTGTACGGTTATATAGAAATTGCAAGGGAAGGCTCACTTGTACGGAAGGGAAAGTTATACAGAAGTAAGTTCCGGATGGAAAGGGGAAGTAGTACGGAGAGGTGAAGTTACAGATTTAAATTGTACAACGGGGGGAAGATCCTATGGTAAGGCCAGAGAAGAGGAAAGTTTGATCTCACCTCGACACAATATCCCCCAAATACGCGTTATCGTTTGCGATCAATGGAGGCTTGAACGTCGATTGAGCGGCAGGAAAGTGGGTGAAGCTTGCCGGTGCCATTTTCTTCTCGGGTTTGGAGGACCGGGTGGAGGAGGATTTGACTTTACTGAGGATACTGCCCATTAGGACTGATTGGATGTAGAGTAGTGTGAGATTATGGGATAGATTGGGGATGGGAGAGTATGCAGAGTATATGAGTGATTACTGATAGTGTATGGAGGTCCTCTAACGGGCAAAACGGGGTTGAAGCGTCGTATGCGTTCAAAGTGGTGATTGAGGAGAAGGTGAAGAACAAGAGAAAGGGCTCGCTCCTCTCTCAAAGCATTGTACAACTTACAGATATATACAATCGATCTTACGTCTGCCGATATATGCCTTGACGGAGAACAGACAGCTTCAACAAATCAGAGAACCGAGACCGATATCCAGGCAGACAGAAACAGCTCGAAAACGCGCCCAGAGTTTATTTGGAGATAAGAAGGCTCGAGTGGAAAGTAGTATAGGTACACTATGCAGAAAGCTCCCATATCTGCAGTATACAGACTTATATATGCTCTTCCCTTTCAATAACCAATTCACGCTACTGTACGGTACAATGCTTCCTCCTCATCTGCCCCACTAATACCCCACCGTTATCAATGTTTGGACAGAGGGGTTTAAGGCAATTCTTGTCCGTATGAGGACTCAGTTGCTGAATAGAGCATGGTGATGGATGTGGAGTTCAGAGGGCTGCAGGGAAGTATGAATAAGGTGCAGACGTGCAGCGCCCATCGATGTCGACATAAAGTTCAGAGAAACTTAGACTAAAAAGTAGGGTTAATATAAGTGGAGCAAAGATATGGCCGATTACTCATCTCACCTCGACCTCAAACACTCACCCCCTCTTCTCCTCTGTCAAAGTGTTCTACATACAGTAGGATAATCATTAACAAGTCCTTGCCGTCTTATGCAAGACCTGGTCTGTACGTAATGCTGTCTGATTGTAGGCTGATGGAGAAAAGACACCTAAAATGATGAGCTCCATATCCAAGGGGAAACTTGCCCTAAAGCGGCAATAAAAGCCTAGCCAATCATCGTGCACGAAATCAGTATGAGAGTACTACAACTCAAGCCATACATCTCCAGAGTGAGATAAACCACCATCTCTCGTACGAAGCACCACATGTCGATATCACGAGTTATGATTACCCAGTACAGCAGGTCTACACTCTAGGCCAGGTGTGCAAACCATCCTCCTAGGGCTGAACCTCAGTTGAACATACCATCTCCCCTGGAGCTAAGTCGAAGCACTTCATCTCGCCTAGTGTCTCCATCGTATAACTTATCCCCTATAGTCAGGCACCGTAGCCATATTAGTACACATTGCCCTTGCATTATGCTTCTGCAGTAACATTGTCAACTAATGAGAGTAAGCGGCATGTTATGAACATCCATGTGTGATACATGTATGTCCGAACCTTAAGTACAGTCAGAGTCGCTTGTCTCGTAAGGTAGAATAATGCGTGCTTATAAGGGAAGCCTGATGCGCACGCGTGCTGCGTCGAGCTATTTAAAATGAGCGTGCATATTTTGTACTGTGATAAAGCAGCCGGACAATCCAACCTTCTGCGCCATACACCGTCCTACTCTTCAAACCCTCCGATCCTTCCAGTCCCATAATAACTCCCGTAACCTCATGTCCTCGTGTCGTGGTCTATCAGTCCCACCCGTATCGTATCCATCATGACGCTGAAAAGAACATGAAGAAAAGACCACCTCTAGGACCTGGTACCAAACCCCGGTGCACACCCAAACCCCAGGACGCCAAGGATAACAAGAACTGGTACAAGAAGGAGAACGTCTAATAAACACTCGTACATTCAAATCCGAAGGCTAAATCTCAAAGTCTATGCGCTGGACTATACCCGAAACATTTCGCAGGTATTAGAAATATGTGAGATGTTCAACCCAAAAGCACTATGATGCGTCAGTGATGTTAAGCAAGAGTGAAGAACGTCATATGGAGATGTTAACTCACCTTCCCAGCGCCAGTCCTTCATTACGCCAATCCAATGGAGATTACCTCTCACGGTAAAATTCGGATCTAACGCCCCGGTCATGGCATCGGCGGAACGCTTCCTAGATCCTGGAACTCTGATCGGATTTGGGAGATCATAAGCAGAGCAATTCGCTCTACGTTTCGGAGTTCCAAAATTACACCATCCAACAATTTCTTCCACTGGGCTTTCTTCTCTAGTCATGCTCCGCTTAAGCCCGTCACGATTTCCAGCTTCATAAGCGTCCCTCCGATCCCAGACTTCCTGGACAATCTCAGCACACCTATCAATGACTCCGATCTTCATCCTCTGCGCCATGCAATTCCATCGGTCACAAACCCATTGCCGAGTCTCAGGATCAGTTGCTTCGCAACCAGCAGCCAAGAGTGGGTATATATGGACAATAACCGCTCTAGAGCTCAATGGCACAGTCGCAAGGAAGACAAGAACCCGCTTCGCGAGATCTCCTGATGGCTCCGATGGTATTTCTGGAACAGCTTGGTGAAGATACAATAGAGTTGCCCATCGGTATGCTTCTGCTGTCTGGATGCTGTGTTGAACATCGAGAGAGGGATCCTCTGGATCTTCCCACCGTAGATGCGGAGGTTGCCAACTTTCGAGCATCTCCTTGAACTCTATGGCCTGAGAAATGACAGGTGGGCTATTACTTTCTGAGCAGCGCACCCGTCGAACGAGATTCGCGACGCGTCCGATAATCGGGAACAAGGTTTGAGCACAGCCCATAAGTGGATCAAGCTCAGTCACAGATTGACAATCGGGTGAGAGCATTTTGAACGGTGCATCGAAGTCCGTTGAATCATCTGCGTCGATTGAGGTGAGGCGAGCGATTACGTCCATGTATACCCACGTATTACAGAGGAACTTCAATCTGCGGAGCTCCAGTCCAAAAAAGGAAGACCTCGAATGCTGTATCAAAGCATTGTTCATCAGAATCCTCGCGCCCTTGATGTGGTTGATGCCCGTCGAGGTGTGTTGGTCCCAGGATTCCGAGAAAGCTAATACCAGAGTTGTAGCTAGGGCAGTATGGTATGGCATATTCTGTATTCCCTTTGCTAGTTGCTGTATGCTGGTCCGCATATACTCGATACCTTGCAGCCGCTGTTCCTGGTTGCCTCTGCAGGTGTGAAAGCTGGTCATCGACGCGATGGCATACCACAATGCTGGACAGTCTTTTGCCAAAGGGTATATCAACGTTCTCCATGGATTTTCCGTCGGGCCGTCTTTTACGGACAGAATGCCACATGTATTGTGATTAAAACTGAGAGTTACCATCTCCACACTAGTTTTCGCAAACAAAGGTGACTGAAATATACTGTAGACATAGTCCATTGGTCTGGAAATGACTGTTGCTCTATCTGATGATCCGGACGACGAGCTCGACGGTGATGGCGATGGTAAACGCATCACCCATGCTTCATGGTCAGGATTTACCTCACTCTGTCGAATAATCTCTTCGATATCGTCGTCTTCAAAGTCCGTGTTCATACTATTTTGCGGTACCAAAGCCGGCGGGGCAAAGACGTCTTCATACTGAGCTCTAAAGCTAGCATACTCAGGAGGAGTAGCGGTCAAATCCGTTCCTGGCAATAGTAAATCTACTAGTTTTGGAGATTGGCCCGAGGATAGGCTGGATGGCGCAGTCGTCATAGATTGCATGGTATCTGTATCGTTACACATGCTACGCATCGTCGTGGCTGGACTGGGTTCATAATGGTCTCCAAGTGATCGCGACTGGAGAAAATAAGATGAATCGACCGGAAACAAGTTCGCCGCTGGAAAGCTACATGAGTCGACAGGAAGCACATGCCCATGAGAATAATCATGGTGAGGTTGGTGAGACTGCGGAAGAGGAATTGCATCGTGGTCAAAGGAGTTGGTTACCGGAATCGGCTGTGCCTGGGTCACTACTCTGGCAGGAGCCTGGACGGGAGGAGGTGGAGGAGATGCTAATGTTGTTTAGATTTCTGTCCAAAGATGAATATTCATAATTCTTACATTTCTTCAACTTCCCCGGCAAGAACTTGCTCACGAAGCTCGTTTCTTCGAAGGGGCGCCATTTGAAGTCTTTCCGATATCCACCACACTGCACATTTCGGCGAGCACATTGCTGGCAGGTGGGTTTCGTCTCGTCGCATTTGAGGCGTTTCGCTTTGCAAGTAACACAACCTGAGGTGGTGGTGATCAGCAATCATGCACATAAACCCCAGCGCGATACTATTGAAACCTTCAAAGTCTGTTGCAGACCGGCGGAGGTACCATAGAATTAGAGGTAGGATGGTCGCCCATAGATAAGGTCGCGCAGGTGAGACGGGTGGATTTACCATTTCTACTCTTAGATTGCTTCCTCTTCGTAACGACTTCTACATCTTTTACATCTTTAAATGCTCCTTTACTTGTCGTTCCTGAACGATTTTTTGTCGCAGCTCTGAGAGTTGGGGTAGTGGGGATGGGGAGAAGCGAAACGTCAGCCATACGCCTAATCTACGATACCTTAGGGTATGTGACTATTCTAAGGTAGTGTTGTTGAATAAGGTGTACCGTACGGTTCAGTGAATAATTCTATGCTGCGCTGCTCGGCTTGTAACCGTCCACCGGTATACAGCTTTTCTTTTCGTGTAAACCAGTAAGCATGAAATTTAAGGGAAAAAATGTGGATGAGCAGACGGGATGGAAGTTTGTATCTCGGGTGTAGTCCGTCTGAAAGAGATGCAGGAGCAGGGACCCGCGTAAGTGATGATAGGGAAGGGTTAGGGATGATGATTGCGAATCTGTAGTCAGCGCAAATATTGGCAGCACCTCAGTGGCCCGCAATGTGCCGCACCGTGTTCGGCCCTTGGGCCGTCAGTGGCAGTGACGGAATCTCCTCCAACAGAAAAGCAGCCGTAGTGAGGATTTTGATGGACCGACACGAAGAAGGAAGAGCGATTGAGCAAGTGACCACCTGAACGGAACCTCCGCAAGTGGAGAGAGTGGAGGGAAGCTTTGGGAAAGAGCAAGGGAGGGTCGATCTCGCGCTTTGCGACAACGGGAAAGGCGTGACCCGGTTCGCTATCAGTCGTTGATTCCGTGTGTGATTCTGATTGGATGGTGTGATTGCTGACCCTGCCACGCACCTTCTCCGGGTTCAAGGACGGAAAGAACCTCGTGGGGATGCTTGGACTTTAGCAAATGAATCCTCCCAAGGCAAGAGCGGCCGGGATACCGAAAATGATCAAAATAACGGAAGGTATGTGCAGAGGAGGAAATGTGCGGAAATGTAAAGGTACAGTAGGGGGATGATTAAGAGCAACTTGTCTCAAAAGAGACCGCACCAAAACTTTATATAAATGCTCAACATGCACGCAGCCTAAGACTGACAGCATTACCAACCATAAACGTTATTTCTTGTGCGGGGATATACAACGCATCAACCACCGTCTTTTCGGAAGACGATATTTGTAGTAGCAAAGCACCAGCAGTGTCCGTTCACTCCTCTTGCCACCTTTGCGTGCTGGCTGCACTGTGCAACCGAACACCAGTCTGATACCCTAGTTCCAGCATGATTCAAAGATTGTGGGGGTTATTTTGCGGGTTGTACTCTACTAGACCCTTGACTATGCGATAAGGCCGCAACTATTCGTGCTCATCATCCTGGTCTCTCAGTCTCGCGAACCTGAACTTTTCCGTACTTTGCTGTGCTAACGTCATTTTTCCCCACGCTGAAATATTGTAAAGGTTTCATCGCGGTAGTTCTAGTTTTACCAGAATGTGTTTCATCAACGGACGCGTGTCGGTGAGACGCCTTGTAGCTGGGTCAGATATTGCTTGCCAGAGTTGTTCCACAGAAGGTCGACAGCTCAGAATCCGCTCAATAGCGTGTAACTCTTCTCCTCTATTCTCCGACAGAGTCAACCGCGCAGAAGCTCCAGCGAGCCCTGACGCTAACATTATACATATTGCTTTGAAAAGGACGTTGCCCCCAAGCGCAGCGCAACCCCAAGCCGAGGCTTCAATGATGGCACATGGAGAAAGACCACCATGCTGTCTGAGAGCGCTAGTGAATACTGCATACAATTTACGTATCTCACGCTCTAGATTGCCTTCTTGAAAATCCCTTGAGTCTTCGAAACCATCGTCTTCGACAACATCTAGAGGGAGCGCGTCAGCCAAAATATAGTGCCTATTCGGGCGGTTACCAGGAAACGTATATCTGCTCCACCTGTGCGGTTCTATTGTGACCTCTGAAGCTCGCGTGGACAGGGAAGGATGATGTCACAACGGCTGCCTCCTCAGATATAGTGGGCGTGAGCAGTGCAGAAAGGCTTAGTGCCGGTGAGGCTGCTTGGAGTCGTTCCTCATGCGTACCTGAAGATCCAGGACCAGGTTGAGCGTTTGCGGCAACCAATACGAACGTCACATCCTGATGACCTGCATCAGACGGCTCATACTCTTCGACAATTGTTTGTACGTGAAGATTCGACCGAGAGTGGCAAGTAAGTGCATTTTCCATTTTTGCCTCGGCTTTGTAAACCTAGAAAGCGAAGTTGTGTGACTCAAAATAGTCTCCTTGACCGAAATGATGGAGGATTATATTGATATATCCTTTGACCGCCTGAGGGTGCCCTGGTGAGTCGAACCAGGAAGTGAAGCATGGTATGCCCCAAGTGTTACCATCAGGTTGAGCGAACGTACCTAGGAATTGATGTGCAAGAAGAGCATCAACTTACTTTCCATTCAAAGTGGTTGAATCTTCTTCCTGATGAAGAATTGGAAGTTTATCATTGGGAAACCAAGAATAAAGGGATGCAGCTACGGACAGTAGGTTACGGACAATGTTGTTTAATACAGATGCATTCTGGTAAGCTTCTAAAGTTGAACGAAGAAATTTTGAATCGGTATCACCAGTCCCACGAAATGTATAGGCGATATCCTCAATAAGGCTACATATTGTGTTTATTGCGTTATCCTCTAGTTCTTGAACTGCACGACCCAGCAATTGATCCAGCATTTCGGCCTGTGTTGGCGCTTCCACATCGCATATACTTAGATGATCATCGCATCGGCGTGACAAATGGGTGGGTAGCGAAAATGACATCTTTGATGAAGAGCACGACACTTATGAAGGTCATGTTGAAGCTGTTGTAGGTTTTAGAGCTCGGGTAGACCGAGGACTCTGGCGAGGAGACGAGACGACGTTGATTTTTCGGCTCGTCCGGATTCCGTGCACTTCCACCCGTTTGGACTTCAACAACAACAATTATACAAAGATTTTGTAACAATACACCTATCACATGCCGTCATAATCATTCATCGTTTGAGAACGGCCCCCATTCATTGCAAATTTACTGAATACGTGAGACCTAGCATTTGGCTAGTTCTGGGCAAACGAAGCGTGTGAACCCTGCCTAAAAATTCTCCTGAATGTTGCACGTCCAGTAACCGTATGAAACATAGCAACGTGTAGAATTAGATGGAATAGTAGAGATCACAGGCCTCCTGCGTCATCTGGAGTCCGAATGGTGCGAAGGAAACGCGAAAGGAGAGTTCCACGATACCAAGATGATGACACTAGGCCCACAAGTAAGAAAGAATTGTGGGGTTGGTATTGCTCCGGGATAGCAGCTGAGGTATTCGCTGTCTGCGGTGTTGGTCTGTCTTTCTCAAGCCCAATTTCCCCAAAGTCCTAAGGTATATGACTGATAAAAGCAGGTTCATTCCTACCTGTGACCCTAGAGCAACTGGCCCGGGACCGAGCAGTACTCAGAAATGGCAAGCGAACCCCGTGTACTACCGCTTCCCTCTCAGATTCAGACAGGAATACACACGTGGCGTTACTATTCAGGTCCATTCAGCCAAGGGAAGAAGACCAATGTGTAGTTTATATCCTGGGCGTTAAAGTCAACACTGCTAGTTTTGCTTTGTACACCTTCTCCCTCGCCGTTTTAGTTCAAGCTCTTACTCTTGTGTCAATTAGTGCTCTTGCAGACCATGGTAAGATATACTTTACACCAAGAATGTCAATATAGCTAATGTATCAGGTAGGCCAAAACAGGAAGAGACTTCTACTTCTGTTCGGATTATGTGGTGCTCTCGCGAATATGCTCTTCATATTAGTCTTTCCTCCCATTTATTTTGTCGGATCAATTCTTGCTATTATTGGTGTTACGTGTCTAGGATCGTCATTCGTATTGCTCAATTCCTTTCTTCCACTCCTTGTCTCAAACGACCCTGCTATACGGAGTAAAAGAGGGGACATGTTACATAATCAGTCTCGTATGTCTCATGACGACGAAGATGGCTACTTGATGGAGGATTATGGGGAGAATGCTCCCCAGTCTACTTCAGCTGAACGTCCAATTTCACCGGCTCTAGATGATACTGTGTCTATAACATTGGAACAGTCTAATCTTTCGAATGCAATCTCGTCAAAAGGTGTTGGACTCGGTTACACTGCAGCTGTCATTGTCAACTGTGTCAGTATCGCAATACTTGTTGCATTTTCAAAGCAGTTTCCAAACGCGTCACATACACTGCCAATGCGAGTCATATTATTGGTTGTAGGATTATGGTGGGCCGGATTTAACATTCCTACTGCGCTCTGGCTACGACCACGGCCAGGACCACCCCTGATTTCTGATACAGCATCTCAATCAGGCAGATTGTTTATACTGCTGCGTTACATTGCTTTCGCATGGCAAGCTCTTTGGAGAACCGTTCAATTAGCTTTTAAGCTCAAACAAGCTTTTCTGTTCCTGCTTGCTTGGTTTCTTCTTTCTGATGCAGTTGCGACAATATCCGGTACAGCAATTCTCTTTGCTAAAACTGTGTTGCAACTCTCGCCTCCATTACTCGGGCTCTTGTCGATCACGACGATGGTCTTTGGTATATTTGGTGCTTTTATATGGCCGAAGATATCCCACTACTTCAAGTGGAAAACAACTCAGACACTCGTAGCATGTATAATACTTTTTGAAACAATTCCGCTATATGGGCTACTTGGATTTTGGTCATTGTTCAAGAACTGGGGAGTTGGCGGTCTCCAACAACCGTGGGAGATCTTTCCGGTGGCCGCTATGTTTGGCTTTGTGAGTGGTGGGCTTTCATCACATTGCCGCTCACTTTTCGGAATGCTCGTTCCACCGGGAAAGGAGGCTGCTTTCTTTGCATTATATGCATTCACAGACAAAGGGAGCAGTGTTATCGGCCCCTTCATCGTTGGCCGCATCGTGGACGGATCTGGAGATATTCGGCAGTCATTCTGGTTTCTTTCAGTACTCATTATCCTTCCTGCGCCCATAATTTGGTATATCGATATTGATAAAGGCAAGAAAGATGCTTTAGCTATGGCGGGAGGAAACACAAAAGTCGCTGGAATATCTTTTACTCGAGCGGATATGGATCCCCAAGAAGAAGAGGAGGAACTTCTAGCGGGGTCAGCTCAATGATCGACCTATGAGTTGCTTCCCCTATCTGATTTCTCACGGTTTCGTGAACGCCATTACCAACGGAAGTGTTGTACTTTCTATTTGGGACTCTCTGTTTCTTCTTCAGCTCCCGTAATCTTCGTCGGCTTTCCATACTCGGCCACAATTTCCTTCACAACCGTCTCAACATCCAACTCTTCGATACCCAAAAGCGCATTATCTGCGTCATCCCTCTCAACAACTACGCTTTTCCTTAGTCCCTCGCCAAATCCGCCACCCCACCCGAAGATTTGCGCTACCACAAGATCCAAGTTGTAGCTTTTCTCGCCTCGTTCCTTCTTTGCCCGACCTTGCTCAAGCAGATCCCGAGTATTAACATTTTCAACCATCCACTTCTGTCCTGTTACAGCCTCAAAAGCCGTGAGGATCTCGGATTGCGTCGTCTCGACGGACCGGACAAGGAAGTGCTTGTTGGTTTTCCCCAGAGGCAACTTCAAGATACCAGCGATCGCCTGACCGGTATGCGCCATTGTGACGCCAGTAATGGGAGTGTCCCCGCCATCATAAATAATAGCTTTTTGGGTAGGCAAACTAAACCCGAATACCGGAAAGCGCTTGATCGACTTTCACGTTCGATTCCGTTAGCCTAGTCTCAAAATCCTTAAGGGGCTACAGCTTACCCAATCGAAAAAGTTCCCAACTACCAACCCTGCCCACTCCATCCCCTTCTCATCCTGCAACTCTTGCGCCCTTTTGGCGATCCTCGTTTTCATCTCTCTCGGCCCCTGAAAGTCTTCCAACCCCACAAAATCCGGCCTGTTCGCAAATTCACTCAGCACGAACCGCTTGATCCCCACGGCAGCTGCCACTTCCAGCATAAGGATCTGATCGTTGTTGCCGGTAGCACTGATGGAGCACACTACGGCGTCTTGGTTGGTAAAGGCAGCCTGAAGCCCCTCGTTGTCATTGTAGGCGGCGCGAAGGATAGGGAGATTGCTGTAAGGGGGTTCATTTGGGAGTGTGCTGGTGGGACGAGTGAGGAGTGTCACGGTGAATCCAGCGGAGAGCAGGGAGGGGAGGATATTCCGACCTACTTCGCCGGCAGACTGGTGGTGTTAATTTCGGGCGAAACTCTGGTAAGAGGGTAAGATAGGGGGGTATTTACACCGATGAGAACTACGTTCTGGATATGAGTGCTCATGTTGAAATTTGTCCTTAATGCTTATGGTGGATGTTTGGTAATAATATGATTATGACTTAGAAACTTAGAACGGAAATGAGTATTTTCTTGGTTTTCAGAGAATAATTGGTTTTCTCTACTGGTATTTCAACAAATAAAGAATACACCATGTCTATATTTATGTTCCTCCTTCCTGCCTCTAAAACCTCTCGGATGTCGCAGGATGATGACTCAAAGTTTAGCTCCGTACTGCATTCATCCCGAATCGTACGAGAATCCTCCACCATCAACAGATATAGCGCAAGTTATACGGGGGCAGAGTGACCTCGCACAAATGACCATTTCTGTTTTCAGCGTGAGAGTGCCTGCTTGAAGCCTAAGCTACTGTACTTTTATTGTCCCTGACCCTATCCCTACTGTAGAGAGGGCCTAAAATGGGGTTTAGTTCTAACTTAGTTTCCAGACCCTAGTACCGGCAATACTTTCCCTTTACTCAAAACCAGCAATGCTTTTCTAGATAATTGAATCTTATATTTCTGGCGGGACCTAACGGTGCTGAGGCGATGAAGGGCTCAGTAACATACTGTAATTACATTTAATACTTCAATTTCAACTCGATTATTCGTAGGGTCCCATTTCCACGCAATCTGCTCAATGTGCGCTGCCCGTGTCTCGATGAACACACATTTGAAGGCAGTCCTTATTGCGACCATATGTAAGCCCACCAGAGAACTCTGCTGAGATGCTCTAAGTTTGATTCTCATCATCGTATTGCATATGAAAGCCGTTCGCAAGAAATCAGGTGAGGTTACTCAAATCAGCCCTCCGCCCTTGCCAACATCCGATAAGTCTACCACTTTCGCAAAGGTCGTCCATTTCAGCGGAACTGACAGCACTGACACCGACGCCATCCCCATGGCCATATCCTACCTTTGACCATTTTTTGCGTGTGTTCTTTTCCAGTTGACCTGTTTCTCCTCCGATGCATCTCAACCGCCTTGGACTTCGTACAACATTCAATCGACTTACCTACCGTGCTAGCATCACGATGGCATCCAGCATAGTGGGCAAATCCGGTCGCGTGTACGTTCAAGACAAGGTGCTTCAGCATCATCGCCAGGACCATAAGCTCAGCGTCTTCATGGCTGTGTAGGTTTCAAACTACATATCGTTTTCACAGTGTAGCCATATCTCTGACCCATCTCGCTCAGGTCGGGAACTAAATCATTTGTCTTTAAGCGCGTACCTTGGCCGTCCTATGACCTGTCCCTAAGCCTCGTAGCCGAGTTTTTCCATCGGCTCCGAATGCATATCGGTTGCTATGAAAAGGAGGGTGGTCTAGTCTATTCCTATCTCAGAGACACCCTACTTGCCATTATGCAGGAAGATCCGGACTTTCCTCTAACGGAACGAAAGAAGATCTTGCGACGTACAAGAGAGGCAATACAAGAACTTCATGGCAAAGATTGGATCCACATCGGTACTCTCCACGATCCAGAAAGCATGGTCAATACATACCTCTAACTAACTAACTCATCTTGGTAGATGTGAAGCCTGATAATATTTTTGTCAATTGGACTTGCGATGAAGAGAGTAACAAAACGGTCAGCGATGCGGCCCTGGGCGATTTTGATATCGTTTTCAAGTCGGAAGGTGGTGAAGCACGTTAGACCCCTTATGCGATAGGGAATGCCATGTGACGAAGCCCAGAAGGATAGACCGGAAGAGGTGTGACAAAGGCCTCAGGCATATTCTCTTTCGGCCTAGTGGTAAGCAAACCACGTTCAAGTTCAAGCATTCATGCTAAGCTCTGTTTACAGTGCATATATGCTCTGGGGGGTGGGGAGTTGCTGCTTTTGAACGGATACAAGGAATTAGCAAAGCATGGTATAAAGTCGGAACAAGAGACCCTAACTCGACACTTTTCCTATTTTGGGCCGGTTCTGGAAGGCTCCTCAAGCATGTCAACGATGAGAATTGTCGTCATGCTCTGAAGGGAGCGTCTGGAATGGCTGAGGATTCAGTCAGGGAACAACCCCTTCGGAGATTCGAGCGGTGGGGTGAGGACCTTGTGCCCGAGGCTCAGAACATGATATCTAGAATGACAAACCTAGACCCAGCCGGTAAAATAACGATAGACCAAGTCTTGACTCATCGTTGGTGGTAGGACGCTACTTGAATAGCTAATGGAGGTGGCTGCAAGCGTAGATTAAAAAAGTTGCCTGTACGGTGCCTGTAGATGAGATGTTGCCTTAAATGTCCCCTCGCCCACCCTAACCAAAAAGGGTAAGCAGTATAACGGTTAAGTCCACGACATGGGAAGTGGTTGACATGTGCTAGAGTTGTACTTGTAAAATATTCCTTCCTTGAGCGTACTATTCGACGTTTATTCGCGGTTGTACCAAGATTCGCGGTGTAATTATGTTTCAATCGAACCAGATCATAAAACTACTTGCACGCTACAAAGGTAGAAATAAAGTTCTATTGTATTCGACTAACTTTTAAACATCTCCCGACTAATACACCGCCTAAAGATAAACACCAGACCTCAAGCAGACCATCGTTCATATGAAAATCCAAGGAAAATATAAAACAAATGTGCCCGTACAAATATGAAACTGCCATCTCAAACAGATACCGTCGTAGAACTACTCCTCAAACCAGAAGTCCCTCATCCCCAATATCATTCACAGAACAACCGGAAAAACACGTCGTAGAACACGATCCCGAAAATCTCGAGGCGGGTGAGCCTTCTTTGTGAGCTTGTTGCTACTCTCGCGCTCAACTGTCTTGCTCTTATGCGACTTTCCTGCCATCTTCTCCTTGAGCTTGCAGATGAGACCGTGCTTCTTGTGGGCCTCCTCGTGATCCGGTACAGCGGTGATATGTCCAGCTGTGGCAGTCGAACCATCAATTTGTGTTGTCGCTTTGTTCTCGAGTTGTTGGTGTTCGCGAAGTCGTTGTACATCGCTGTTTTCTGTAGCTTCCTTGGTCTTGACAGGCTCATGTTCCTTCCGATGCTCATCTCCTTCATGTTCAACCTCACTTACTCGAGCAAGCTTCCTGGATCCATGGATGGAGGGTGCGAAATCTCTGATGATGATTCCTTCCTCAACTGGTCCATTTGCTTTAACTTCAGGGATAGTTGTTCCGCTTGCTATGTTGTTGTACAAGGCATGGAGGTCATGTGCAGAAGCATAGCGAGGAATCGTAGTATAAACAGTCGTCGCAGGTAAAGGAGTTGGCGGATCGATGTTCTTGTTAGCATGAGCCTGGAATAGAAGCCTTGTTGGAATCTTTTGGGTCATCGTCAATGGACGAGCGGGGTAGATAGGGCGCGGTATCTTAGACCGGAAAGGAGTTGGCGTCTTTGGTGATGCTGGAGGTGTCGGTAGAGTCATGGTCTGCGCTGCGTTTACTGGAGTAGAATCTGCTTCGGCGAGAAGGGCACTCAAAGACTTGGGCAGGTCCAGTGGAGGCAAGAGAGAAGGTTTGGACGGGGTGTCGATTATTGAGAGAGGCGAAGCTATCGATGGCGAAACTTTGCTCATAGGTGTTCCCTTAACGTTTCGTTGCTTCCGGATACTTGTGCCTGTACCAGCGGTGGAGGGACTGTGGATCGTGATGCTAGACTCAGCTGCGAGTTGCAACAGCTTGTTCTTGAGCGGTGTCATGACGGGACTAGCCTTGAACGGTGTTCCAGATGGACTACTCTTTGACTATAATCCATCAGTAAAGGTCTGTAAGAAAGTATTTAAGTAAGGAATAACAAACCTCCTCCCTTCTAATCCTTTCGATCTCATCTCTATCGACACTGCTTGGAACCGTAATGTCGGTCCAACAGCTCCGGTCTCCGTCTCCCTCACCCGCCGCACTGCTTAGCCAGGTCATCACTGTCTGGCCACTCGTGGCCCTAAATGCCGCACCAGGTACCGCAATACCAACCTTCAACATCATACCACCCGGTGGACCTACCGTTTTAGACACCAAGTCTGCTATGCGAGCACTAGGAGGACCCGTCTCACAGAGCACTTCGAGCTCTTGACGACTAAGCATATTCATCTTTAGGAATTGATGCCACACCCAGTAGAGATACTCCTCCCAGGTGAGATCTGAGTACTGGGGCCCGTATTCAAACGGGGACGGATGAGATCGAAGGGTAGTCTCAAAGGGAAGACGGATGACTGGGAAATCCGAGGGCCGCATTGTCGCTGCTGCTTTAATAGAGTGTCTATCTGCTTTAATAATGAAAGATTGATGATAATTAGAAGATGGAATAATGGTTTAGTTCAGTTTTTCAGCGCGTGAAAAGTTCTTTTGTTTATAGATTGTGTTGTAGAAATAGAATGCAGGAAGCAGGATGCTGGAGACAAACTTATAGAAATTTATGCATAAAGGTTGGTGACCTTCGGAGGCATGCCGGCAAGGTGGTCGCCTGCCGACATTGTTAAATGAGGATGTAGTTAATTACTGTTACTGTTTATTATCCCACGTGTGAGGGACGCTAATGTGTAACGCCGACGAAGAACGTCTCAAACGTAGGGCAAGAACGTTAAATCACGAAGCGTCAGCGCGACTAAAACAAACGGAACCACCGTGTAAAACTTGGACTCTCTAAAAAGTAACTTGACACAGTAATGGCCTCCGAAGGTGTGGAAGAATCTAGGGAATGGCGAGAATGGTGTAATGAAAAAAGCTCCCCTCTTTAGAATTCAGAAAATACTTATATTCACTAAGATTTTTGTCAACGGAAGTTCTATCGTCATAGTCAACACCTAAGAATGCCAGTGTGTTTTACGAAGTTGCAATTGGAAAGGAGAAAAAGGACAGAGTTTTGTTTGAGGACTAGAACACAGGAACGAAGTCTTTTGAGACTGTTGGGGCTAAACACATGTACATAGTAACAAACTTGTACCTAAAGATTGAATTAGTTTAGATCCTCAAAACTACTACCGATATGTCAATACTGTCCGATCAGGGCATGGAAAAAGGGATATGATCCTTGTGGATATCATAGATCCCCTGTGTTGAAAATTTGGATTTCCAGTTACTGTAGACTATACCGTAATGAGAAAAACTTGTCTACCATATCAAAGGGTTTTCTTAATATAGAAAATCATATCGGCGCCAGCTCCCGTAATAAAGGAACCCTTTAACAGTCGGAGATTGCGCCTATCTATCGTGATCGCAGTAGCTATGAAAGATAGCTCGTCAAATTTAAATCCCAACTCCAAAACTACTCAGGAGCTGCATATTTACTTGTCCAATCACGTGCGGTTTGAATCGCAGCCTTTTCATCCGTCTTCCAGTCCTGCGCCACATCGTTCGCTAGGGGATCATCAGGGTTAGGGGCACCCAATAATGCTTGTATAGAAAGAAGTATTGTGCGGATTTGGAGTGCAGGAGACCAATTGCCTACAAACGTAAGTGTCCGTACCATACACAACCTCTCAGTCAGACATACTCTTCAAGACATCCAGACAGATACGACCCAGCTTATCGATATTTGGATGATAGATCTTGGTCAAGAAGCGAATCTTAGGAGGCGTCATTGGGTAGTCATCTGGAAGGAATAGCTCTAATTTGAACACACCGCCTGCTCGTTATTTAGTTGGAGTCCATAGCTACGAGTTGGGCTCTAACTCAACCTACCCTCGTATGGTGACTGCGAAGGACCGTGGATTTTGACGTCGAAGTATCTCAAGTTGTCCTCATGCGGAACAGCGCTTATACCAGGTACTCTGTGAAGGCATAAAGTTAGATCTCATTCCCCCGGGAAAGTCAAGATGTATTGCACATACGGCTCCGCCATGAGGCGTTCTGTTTCCTTGATGATACGCTTCGGGAGTGCCATGACTGAGGGAAAGAGACGTCTGATAAGATGTAGACGCTATGTCAATATGGGATGTGGAAAGGCTGAGGAATTATCGTTCAAAAGAGATACGGAACAGTTGGAAGTGCAATCACAGCTGGGAGATGAGGGGCGGATAAAGAGCTATGATTCAGTATGACTCTACAATGTCAAAAGGGTGGAGAATATAATGAGGAGAAACAAAGAGGGTAAAAAAAAACAGTTGTAAGGCGACAGAATGACAAAGCTCAAGCATAGACTTCTCATGAGTGGTAACAGGGCTAGAATGTAGGCTTCCAGTGGCTGCGAGATGTCGTCTACTAACCCCACCATCCTTGGCATTAGCGGAGCGGAGCTCGCTAGTTCTACTCGTATGAAGCTTGACCTAAGGTGAACTCCATGCTCCATCACGGTGTCGCATCTACTAGCGGAGTACTACTCCTACTACTACCTTACTATTTCAGCCTCTTCTTTGTCCTAAACTGAACAGTGATTTCCACCATCGCTTCATGGCGCAAGGCCTCCTCCACTCATAGTGGTCTTGAACTCAACATGCACCCGGTGAATGACAACACTTAAGACGCGTTCCACCTGGGTGCGGAGGCAATATGAGGGATCGTGGAGATGGGGAACGTGAAAGCAACAAAGAGATAACATCAGCTTTTCAAAGCCCGACGTTTGATAAAGATGTTTCTATACGTGTTAACGAGGCGATTGGCGCTGCGTCCATATCACCAAGCGGCAGAGATGTTGTTCTAGCTTCGTGGGTATCTCACTTTCAGGATTTCTTGAAATATTTGATCTAACTTTGAACGAATGTTAGACGCGCAGGACTATATATCATTGATCTCGACTCGCCCTATTCCCCACCGAAATATCTCCCCCATAGATCGCAATGGGATGTTGCGGATGTCCAGTGGTCTCCTTTCGCTTCTCGAGACAGGTGGATAATAAGTACGTCAAATCAAAAGGCACTTGTGTGGAATTTGGAACTTTCGAATACCCGTGCTCCTATAGAGTTTGTATTACATGGTCACTCTCGCGCCATCACAGATATAAACTTTTCCGCCCATCATCCTGATGTCCTGGCGACATGTGCTGTCGACAGCTTCGTTCATTGTTGGGATTTACGTATCCCTTTAAGACCTGCTATGACATTTGCAGATTGGTTTGCTGGTGCTACACAAGTTAAATGGAATAGACAAGACCCTAATATTATCGCGTCTTCCCATGACAAAGTTCTCCGTATTTGGGATTTCCGAAAGGGAGCGTATCCACTTAGATCAATTGAGGCACATTCGACGAAAATTTATGGTGTTGACTGGAACAGAACAAGATCTACCGGAATACTGACGTGCTCATTAGATAAAACTATCAAATTCTGGGACTACTCCAAACTTGAAGATGAACCGGAACGTGTGATTCGTACCCCATTCCCCGTATGGAGAGCGCGGCATACGCCATTCGGATGGGGTGCTCTTGCCATGCCGCAGCGTGGTAATTTCGACCTCCATCTATACGATAGAAGACTGGGTAAAGATATGAAGATCGACGCTCCCGTATCTCCGGTCCACTCATTTGCTGGGCATACAGATCACGTCAAGGAGTTTTTGTGGAGATCTCGCGGAGACATCAATATGGGAATGGATAATCGAGATTTCCAGCTAGTCTCCTGGAGTAACGACAGACAATTACACCTGCACCGGATTGATGCCAAGATTCTCGACAAGGTCGGCTTTGAGAAAGGAAAAGAAGTTCGCAAGAAACTAAATCTGACACGAATGGGAGCAAGATATAGGACATTCACCAAAGAAAGGGTCGATGGATATATATCTGTCTCTAGAGATATGTACCCAAAGCAGAGGAGTGAACTGAGCGCCATGCTCAGAGCAACCCCCGACCCAGGCATGCAGAGAGGTCTGCTCACAGCGAACCGTGAGCACAAGAATGTAGATCGTCTCAGAGACCCGACAGGAATGCAGGCTAGAAATCAGACCAAGAACACAGTTAATCATATCGCTTGGATGGCAGGGGTAAAGATCGGCAAACGCGAGTCCGGTGCGCTTTCAAAATACGGAGCAAAACCTACTATCAAGTCTCCAGCACATCAATGGGTGTGGGACACACCGGAGAGCCTCGGGGATGAAATTACTTTCGTAGGCAAGAAATTCAAAAGGGTCACATTTGAGGACGTAGATGTGCAGCAACGTACAGCAACCGTTTCAATGAATGGTCCTTGGGGTGGTGATGGAAGACCTGTCTTCGTGAGAATTACGCTTCAGTTTCCTCCAGATTATCCGAAGGACGCGGCCCCAGAATACAAACTCGAAAAGACCACATCGGCCATATCTGATGAGACGATCGCCAAGATGCAGACTGAGATCTATTCAATCATAGAAATGTACAAAGTGAGGAAAAGGGGCTGCCTTGAAGCGATTGTGAGTTACTTAGTTGGGGAACGGGGGCTTGAAGAAAGTTACTCCTTGCTGTCTATTGAAGAAGGATTAGACGGAGAAATTGTTATTCCGCCCGCAGATGAAAGTTCAAGCGATGAAGAAGACGCCGTTGGACCAGGCATTAACGGTGGTCAAACTCATGATTTGGAGATGAGTGGTACTGACCTCATGGGCTCAGTCAGCGCTAATGCTAATGTACCGCTACCTAAACAATGCGGTGCTTTTTGGGCAGCAGATGGCCGTCTAGTCTGCTTCTTTCCACCGAAACCACCTCCAAAGCCACTATTTGACCTAGAGACTTTACGAAATAATGACCGGATGCCGTCAAGTAGAAATATCTTTGAAGGACTTGCACGTCTTCATAATCCTTCGCCTGGAAGCAAAAGTAAAGATATATCTACTGTGGATGGTGATGACGACGGTATGGCGACATCAGACGGCTCCTGGACTTCATCTTCAAGTAGTTCTTCTGATACCAGCAGTGATGGCATCGGAGGTCTACCTGGACGCTTTCAACCACCAGCTGCCTGGCGTGGTGCAACTTTACGGTTCCAGCGGACTTCACAGCATTCCAGTGCTGGTTATGTGAGCAGAACTGAAAGCGGAAATGTTAAATCTATTATATCTATCCACACACCTGCGGAGTTTCTACCTGTCAAAAAAGAATTGGCAGAAGAATACGAGCTGTTTGGTGATGGGCCGGCGGTTTGTATTCACAATGCTGACGTTGCCAAACGGTACGGGTACGATGATCTCGCTGGCATATGGCATCTTGTTAAACACATTCTTTGCAAAGATGTGCCGTTAGAGATTATGCCGCAAACTATACGAAAAGAACAGATCCTTGTCTTAGCCCGCCGCTCTCTCGTTCACATCAAGCGTAAAGATAGTGGACTTGATCTATCCTTTGATGAACCGGAATCTGTTTCTAAACCGAAACTTACTGGACGAATCAAATGGGGAACTCATCCTTTTGCCGGTCGCTGGCTCATTCCCGCCCTTTTTGAATTCTTCGAAAATCGCGCCGATGTGCAAATGCTAACCATGTTAGCATGTGTTTTTGCTGAACCCGCTGGTAACGAAAGTGTGGCCAAAGCTATGGTTCGCATGAAACAACCAGAGCTTCCATTATCAATGAAGGC
The DNA here is from genome assembly GCA_010093705.1 of Patellaria atrata CBS 101060. Lineage (NCBI taxonomy): Eukaryota > Fungi > Ascomycota > Dothideomycetes > Patellariales > Patellariaceae > Patellaria > Patellaria atrata. The sequence continues at coordinate 980,624 of MU006094.1, forward strand.
GCCAGCGTTTTCACTAGACTACTTCCCATCAGAGGATGTAGCATGGAGTCTTTACCAACCAGAGAAGTCCGTTCCGCCATCTCCATTACCGAATCACCGCCGTCAAACATCTTCTCAACTCTGGGATCTCAATAGACGTCTGGATACTTATGGCTCTGTTAATTCTTCTAATGGACCCTGGGGCGGTAGTGATACTGCTATAAGTGATCCGATCACCCCTTACTCTACTGGACATACTCCTCCAGTGGCCCTGTCCCGATCTAGTACCTTCCGAACAAGCGCTAATCAGAGCTATTCCACTTCCCCGGAGAAGTTTCATAGCAGCAAACGGTCAAACTCTAATTTAACCTCTGCTTTTGCTTCACTATCTCGGCCTTTTTCAATCACGGCTTCCTCTTCTCCACCTACGCATGTAAAATCGCGTACTAGCGAGGCAGACCTCTCAACTTCTGCACCCACTACAAGTATCACATGGGGTACCAATACATTCTACAGCTCAGGATCCAACACTAAACCTTCAGGACCACGTCACATCAGTAGGAAAAGCATTCCGCATTCGCAACACGAAAACACTACATTCGAGCTCTCGGACATTGAAGACGATGAATATAGCGCTGATGAAGAAGATATTTTACCGCCCATTACAAGCCCGGTTCCAGCCGATGAGATAAGTATCAAAGTAACCCTCAAGAATCAAAACCAGTTCGACGAGGAAGCCAGTCTAAGCTCTCCACTACTTGAACCAAACTTGGAGTGGAAATACCGGGCTTATCGCAACGCATATGCAGACCAGCTCACTGTCTGGGGCTTAAGTGTCAAACGCGCAGAAGTACTGAAATATAACGGACTCATCAGCTATTGGCCGGATCTGGATACACCGGCCACTGAGACCCCACCTCAGATAGAGATCGGGAAACGCGATGTAACGGCGTCCTGGCTGAAACCAAACGGCGCCTCAATCCTAGCACCACATCTTCACCCTAATGTGATGATCGATCCGGATCCAGGTCATAGACACGCACGAAATAAAGACAAGGCTAGTGGAGACTCAAATCCGACGGCACAATACGGTAGCCCCAGGGACAGCTTGCGGGCGAGGAGTCGATCACCGTCACCCAAACTTATGAGGAAGTCTTTAGAGGTACAGGGTAAGGACAATATCCAAGCAGTTGGTGGGAGAGAGGATGGAGAGGGTCAAGATTTGCTGGGACTAGTATCCAAAACTTCGAAGAAGAAGACGGCGACAAAGACAGAGAAAAAGTCCTGTACGGTGTGTTGGCTACCGATCGAAGGACTTTATGCCGTTTGTGCGACGTGCGGGAGGGATGCGCACGTGAGCTGTCATGGCTGTGAGTGTGGGAGTGGATGGCATAAGGAGTGAGGGAAGGCATGCATTATACCCATCTGATTTCCGGATAGAGCTTGGTTCATATTTGCATTGGCTTGCAATAGGAATCCGCGCTCTTCTATTGTTCAACTTAGTGATGATTGACCATGGTTGTAGATACATCCCAACCATGTAAGATTTCTATTTTAACTTATCCGTTTGCCGTCGCAGCATTTCCACGTCTACTGCACGCTCAGCCTCAAGGGTGTGTCCTACTGTACAGATAAGTGGAAAATATATAGGGCGTCCGTAACTTAAAGAACAGACTTAAGATGCGGATTCTTTTTATATACGTCTACCCCTAAGGTGTCTCTAATCCCTGAATATGGTAAAAGTCGAAACGGATGAGCTAGGTACGCCTATATAGTGTTAATATATAACGGACCTTCAAGGGATCGTGGGTAATATAACTGGATCATAATCATTAGCAGAATGGCGAAATGTAACAGTCGCTATAATTTTGTGATTTAATCTCGACCGAATAAACATATACCACGTTTCTTACCCTCGCAGAATACTATAGCTATAACAAACATCATTAAGGAATATCTCCCAGTGCTCTACTAAACTATGTACTTCTGAGTCTCAACCCCCTAGGTTGCTTCCAATCTCGTCTTTAACGAAGGAATTTCATTAGCTCTCTTATCCTTCACAATGGCTTCCTTCCCTTCGCCAAAAACCACGTTCTGAACATCTCTTTGTCATCAAACTCAATCCTCAACTTCTCTTCCATGACCTTGAACCCAAAGTCTGTGAGTCCTGACTCTTCAAACAGTGCACGCATACCATTCTCATCGAAGCCGAAAACGTTGATCGCCTTGCGAACAGTTTCAGGGAGCATGGCCTTGTGTTGTTCATCTATTTCCTTTCCACTATTTTGCTGATGTTCATGCCCATGCCCATGATGGTGATGGTGATGATGAGCATGCTCGTTCTCCCCCTCTCCATGCAAAAAGTCCACAACAGCCAATACACCCCCGGGCCTCAATCTTTCAACTAGCCTCTTAGTTGCTAGTGCCACATCTTCAAAATGATGATACGCTCCAGCAACAGTCACGATATCGAAGTTCAGAAACTCGCCTTCATGCTCCTCTTGCTCTCCGAGCTGGAGCTCAGGGGGAGAAGCGAAGAGATCTCCAACCACGGCTCTAATGTCTTTACACCTTTTCACTTCCCCTGCCTTTTCAGCTGATTCTCGGTCTTCAGCAAATCTGCGGGTAAAGATCTCGACCATGCCAGATGAGAGGTCGATACCGCGAATAACATCAACGTAGGGTTCGAGCGCGCGGGACACCGCACCAGTCCCGCAGGCGTAGTCGAGGAGCCTGACTTTATGTTCTGGCGAGTCATTGTCGGGCGAATCTACGGAAAGACCGGCGACGTCGAGCCAGGGGATCGAGGAGAGAAAGGCAGTGGAGATTTGGGCGCCAATTTTGAGTTGCCAGGGTTTGATGTCGTAGGAGGCGGCCATTTCACTAGAAGAGCTCAGAGTATGGCTAAGAAAAGGGGAATTGGAAGACGTACTCGAACATCTTGCGGTTGGCTTCTGTGACAGACATTTTGGAGTTACTTGGGTGTTGGGTTAGTTGAATGAAGTAAGTTGATGAAGGTGGAGTCGATAGAGAACAACTGATAGAATGATTCTAGTAGCTCTATACCTTGATGGTCTGTGAACATGCGCAAACTGAAAGTGTGTATGGAGGTCGAGATTGGTGTTCCAAAGACGTAGGGGCAGTCACATCTTTTATACTAATAAGTATTCATGGATCTACAGACTATTGATCAATATCAAGACCTTGCTTCCGTCTAATTTGCGTGAAGATTTCGTGAACATATTGACTAATCCAGTCATTATTATGAACGAAAATACAGCGAATTTGGTACAAAAATATGAATAACGCGGACACATTTCGGAATCTTGGCATCGTACTAATCTGATATTTCCCCAGACAAAAGTTGAGAAAGGCGCAAGTTCTGAATAAGTGGAATGGTAATGACGAATAACTTACGAGTACAACCTTGAACCCGATATTTTCGGCGTATTTTAAAGAAAAGTCAGAAAGAGATCACGTGATCCAAAATGATATCTGCGGTTACGATCTTCGGATCATGACTATCTGGATAAAGAAGCCCTGTGGAAGCCACTACTTGACCAAATCACTTAGTCTAATGGTATTCAAATGATTGTGATCTTCAATGAGAACTACATATTGCTTGAGCATGCCAGAGAGACTTCCGTTGGTATATCGAAGAAGCCATGTTAACGTAAATAGGGGTTTCACCCCCATCTGACTACGTGACACTCACCGTAGAGCTGTGCCACATGTGGGTGTTGTTCGTAAGGTAGGTAGTGTTTCTTTTTCCGATGGATAACCTGATGTGTTGACCTTCCCAACTAGGTAAACAGACCATCTGCGTACACCTCACGATCTTCTTGAGATTCTGAATGGACATCGGTGGTTCCTTTAAGCTGGCTTTGACGTTCGAGACCTTCCGCGCGCTTGCGCCGCTTTCTAGCAGCACCGTCTTCCCAGCCTTCTGTATCGGCAGACGGGGGGGCGGACATGTTGTATAGTTTCAACAACTCCGCTCTAAATCTGTCAATTCGGGATTTGTTCACTCGGAATCTCTCGTTGCCCAACTGGACAAGGGTGTGCAGATATTCTTCGCTAACTATGGCGCATATCACGCCTTGTGACATCTGTTGACCTACGATTGAGTCAAACAAAAGCCCTGTAGAGCGGATTGCAACCATCGGAGTGATGGTACCGTCCGCTCGTGGGGAGAGCCCAACCGTGCCGCTCTCTCGAAATCCGGCTTGGAGTGCAGCCGACAGAACGCGCTGCGCGTCATCCATAGATTTTGTCATTATATGCATGATCTATCACAAAGATGAGCAGACTCTGTAGCAAGAACTAGGGGTTTGTGCTAGTACCATTGGTTCAAACTTCAAGTGAACAAGGCTTATTCCCGATGAGAGACTGTAACGAGGGACAACTTCGTGTGGTCTAAGTCCAAAAAGACGAGTAAAGTGATCCCCCCAATTAAAACGATCTCCCTCATTCCGCTCCGGTACATCGACTGGAGAATGAGATACGAAAAGCCAGGTGCCGCCTCCTTTTCCGCCAGGACCTGCAATTCCTGGAAGGTCTTTATCTTCGTTCTGTCTTGGGAGATCTTCTGGTGTGTCTTTCTTTCTTTTTCCTTCAAGAAAGACGCTAATTCTACCAGAACAACTACTTGTAGTTACGAGACCTTCAATTGCATTGATATCATCAATCAGTGCTCGAATCGGTTCGTCTATAGATCCCTTTGGGGAGAGATCATTGTATTGAGCTTGTGGCACTGACAATTGCTTGAGGATCGTGGCCTTTCTGTGCTTGAAGGCCCCCATGGACATGATCGCACAAGCGTATCACTTGCAACTAATTTTCTTTGCTTGTTATTGAAAGTGAGGTTGGGGGAAAAGGAGGAAACGAAGCGAAGTCATGCGGCAGCGCGTTGGTTTGGCTCAGAGCCAAGGGTGAGATCATCGCCAAGAACGGATCTCAGACGCGCATCTCAACATGTACCTGGAGGAGGGGAGCAACTCCAACGATATTATTGAGAATTTCTTCTTGACTCCTAATACAAAGAGCCTATATCTGAACATGCCGCGCCGCTCTCTGAGACAGTCCGTAGGATCAGCTTCACGAAGCTCGTCCAAACGAGTTACACCTCCTACGACCACCCCGAGTCGCCAATCTAAGCGTACAAAACTTCAAAGTACTGACGCAACTGCAAGAGCCACTCTTACGAAAAGCAAATATTTTGAGCCAGCGTCCTCGGAAGCTGAAAGCGAGTCAGTCATAGAGAACGAGGAATCAGGCTACGAAGACGAGGATGCAGCGGTTGAGCCTTCATCAGAGGAGTCTGAAGTGGAAGACGATACAGCATTTTCAACTGAGGAAGACACTAAACCGAAAAAGAAAGCTGGAAGAAGGACTTTAAAATCCCAATCATCCTCCGTTGGACTACAGAAACGAGGCAAAGGTAGCGAGCTGCTGAGAGAGGGCGCAGATATAGGACTTCTGCCGGGTACTCAAGTGATCATTGATAAACCAAAGGCGAGACCGGCGGGAGGCACGCCGTATTCTGATGATACTATACATCCTAATACGATGCTTTTCCTTGGGGATTTGGCAAAGAATAACCAGAGGGAGTGGCTTAAAAGTAGGATCTTTCTTTTGAATGCTTGCTGGATCCACTAGAAGGGGATCCGGGCATTGAGTCTAGCGTGATATACTAACTATCCTTATGTTTTCAGCCCATGACTTAGACTATAGACAGTCCTTGCAAGATTTTCAATCTTTTCTCGAAAGCATGACCCAGAAATTGATCGAAGTAGATGAGACCATTCCAGAGTTACCTGTCAAAGATATTGTTAGTAATGTGAGGTATCCCTAATTCATCTTGCTAAAGCTTTGGTAGATATTTCGGATTTATAGGGACGTTCGGTTTAGCAAAGACCAAACACCGTACAAGGTATTTTAGACCCATAGTCCTATGACCTCCTTACTGATACCGCATTGTAAGACACATTTTTCAGCAGCGTGGTAAGTCTAATCCGAAACTATCTTTACGTCACACTTACAATTGTCCAGGTCTCGTACAGGAAGAAAAGGTAAGTCACCGGTGAAGAGGGCTATTACCAGAGAACTGATCTAGGTACAGGACCATACGCTGCCTATTATCTACAAATTAAACCTAATGGTAGCTACGTGGGTAAGTGTATTTCACTTAGGACTCCGCTTCACTACGATCACTCCAGACGGTTGCGACATGAATGAGTTTTCCATTGAGAGCAGCGGTATATATTCTAAGCGGTGCACAAACATTTTGGAAAGACATAAGCGGCTATTGTTGGAAGGAGAGCGCTCCCTCTTATCAGTTTGCTTTCGCCACAGCCTGGGACTAAATGGTATTAAGTGGTCACGACGTTTATAAAGCTTGCATTCTATGGTACGCACTGTCGAGTTCTGGCAAATCCTATGATATTGCGGGTTTGTTGTCGCACCGTCATGAAGTCCAGTGGACTAGACCCATCTACTTTAAGTGGCATCATTACCTACTATATTTCTCTTCCCTGCCACGGTCTGCTTGACTACGAACTCTGTGGTTACCCGACTTGGAGGGTAGATGGTTCATATTAATGCACCTCTTCAGTGGAGCTCGGCGCACATGTGCCAGAGAGTGATTACATTACCAAACATACGAATGGACGCCAGAGCTTATCAGGCAATCCGGTCATATTTATTCTCCGTATTGAACTCCAGCGAGAGTACGTGGCTTCCTCGCACCTCTAAAAGCAGAAATGGAAAGATAGCGCGAAAACTTGTCCGTCCTAGATCGATTTCTGGCAAGAACTCATCAGCCTATTGAACAGTATTGTAAAAGATATCGGCACGCGTCGGCACGGACTTACTGGTGTTGGATGGATACCCACGAGTCTTTTTGAGAGTGGCTAGACTACCGACTACCTGACGACACTGAGTTGCTGAATTCTTTCGAGTCCGATCACCACCACATTCACGTTGGCAACTCTTTAAAGCGTTCATAATCCCTCAGTGTGCTACCATATTGGATCGTGGAGCATTAGGATCAGACAATTGTACAGTACGAAGGTGTAATGGCTGTTGCCTTTCGAAGTCTACCTGGTCTCCCGCTCAAGGCTGGCAGCTTATCGATATCCTCGCCACTGTTAAAGCGCTTTATGTTGACCGGTCGCAACCGAACGGAGTTATTCATCGCATTTCTTATGGCTCTCTCTTCCAAGTTTCTACCGAACTAACGATCGCGCAGGTGGAGGATTGTGGCAACCGGAGTCCCAGCCTCTTGCAGCTCTTCGAATGAACATCAATCAAGATTCGTCGCAAATCAAGAGTGTTCTTATAAATTCGCAGTTACGAAAAGAGTTCTTAGGAGGTATATCTAATGATGAGACGAAAGCTGTGAAGGCCTTTGCAGGTCAAAACGCGGAAAATGCGCTAAAAAGCAGACCTCAGGTAAGCAAGATCCAGTGTATCTCATTTCTAGGAGTCTATTACCTTGATATACTCTTAAGACAGTGGTTTAAGATGCGAATTTGGGGTACGCGAAGGATGTCGAGAGTATCCCATACTGTTGTCCATTACTATAACCTCCGGAACTCTGGACTTTCAGCTCACACGAAGAGGAACGATCAACATTCGGTACACTATGCTGTTATTGAGAGTTGAGATGCAAAGCTTTGAGGTTCCAGAGCAGAAGTTCCACGGCACTAGACACCGTCAAAGGAATAGTGACTAGACCCTTGGGTCTCCCTAGTATTTCTCAAAAGCCGGGCACTCCTTTGGTGACGCTACTACGGACATCTTGTGCTCCTATGGCCCAAACAAGCAAATCTTCACAGCCGATTATTATTGAAGTTTGAGGCTATATTAGAATTATCTGCGGACTGTTATTTCCAATACCAAACCCTAGGGCTATAGAGAACGATTTCCCGTAATAGAATAAGAAAGAACGAGCCCCCTGACCTGAGATTCGGATGTAACATATCAAAAATCTCAATACACTGGACTGAACGCCTAAGAACACTGCCGAGTTGAGAAATTCGCTAACAGATAATGATGTAGGGATATGATGCGGACCACAAAGACATTGAACTTTTACGACTCAGAAGTTTTACTATAGGAAGAAAACTGGGCGATGATGAGGTGCTCGGGGCAAAAGGGTTTGCCCGCATGGCTCATTTGTTGTCTTGCCTTGTACCTTTTGTAAGTCTATCTGCTTCTTCGCTTGACTTTCTTAATTCTCAGCTTTCATAAACTCTCCTTCCCAAAATGCATTTTATCACGAGCGAATCAATGTTGTCGAATTTGTCATCTGTCATAACACGACTTTTTTGAAGCAACCCCTGATTCGGTTGAGCAATCCGCTCAATCACAACCTAATATTTACACCAGAGCTTTAGCGTACCAAACTTTGCATGAGAATCGTCCTATCGATCTATCAGGGGACATCACCGATAATAGGCCACCATAGCCTTTAGTCATTGTTCTCAATTGCTTCTACGCTGGCTTTGCGGTCTCGAACTTCGAGAGTCTTCTGTTTCGATTTTATGCTGCTCCAGATCCGCAACCCTGCACCCTGAATTAATAAGTGGCATTCATCGATCGCTAACAAATGTGGTGACGGTAGATCACATATCTGAATAGCGTAGTAATGCCTGATCAAGAGGACGAGGAGGATGAGAGCGACAGCGAAGGCGCCTAAGTCTGACGACGTGAAGGACGATGATGGGAGCAAAACGGATTAGTGAGGATTAAGCGCTAACGGAGATTGCACTAGGAACATAGGATATGCACGGATTACGGCGAAGTACATTGGCGATGACTTGTCAGTTCTCGAGGGATTCTGCGTTGTTGACCTCAAGCCCTCACGCAATATGCCATCAATCTTGGCCAGTCTTTTCTTCTTACTCTAAAAATGCAGGGTGAGAATTATGATAGGTCTGGTCGAATATTCGATATATTCATGAAGGCAGATGCGAATTAAATTAGCTCCCTTACAGAACTCCCCACCACCGATTTACACGGTACGGCAAAAGGCGTGGTGGTCAGTTTTTATCTGCAACCTGGAACTAATTCGAGGGGAAGCGTCGCGAGATAGGTTATTAAAACGATCCATCCCAAACAAGGTATGGTCCCGGCAGTGGCGCTGCGGGTCCTATGAAGTGGCATGCATCGAATATCAGTCACGGGATCTCTAGTCTTTTAGGTGCTGCAGGGGTTCAAGGTTTCTTGCAGCAACGCGCAGGGCCGCCCAAAAAGTAGTGCGGAGAACTGGGACATCCCGGACAGGCTAAGTGAATAGATAGGATTTGTGTTATTTCGTTTCCGTCTCTGTTCTATCGGTATCTTCTCGGAATTAACTTTCGGTCTTCCTCCTCGCCATCCAAGACAAGACATCACAGGTCGAGATTAGCATTTCCCCAACACCCGCTGTAAGGCTATCTGAAATTGCCTATGCCCTACCGCATCCCGTCTAGGACTGATCGATTGCTGCTCCAGTTGTCTGCCTGACGGAGATCACAGAGAGCGGGAGAGTGATTCCCTATCAGAAGGGCTACTTTAGCTTTACAGGCCTGCACAATAAGCAGTTGTACAGTACACTTCCACAGGTACGAGATCGGTCTTTCATTCAGTGGATGAAGCGCCCCCGGTCACCTACGCTGTATCTAGGTAGCTTAAATTTTTCCTCTCAAGTCGCGTAAGCAGGCCCGACATGTTCTCCCGCCGTGTTATCTGAAAAATGACGCTGATGCCGCTTGAGGCGGTGATACCCTTGGTTTACTCACCGTATCCTCGCATTCAACTTCACTTCAAACAACTATACCGCATCGCATTTTCTTCCTCGCAAGGTTCAGAAAAAGTTAGGAGCTGGTGGAGGGTGCGCTTCGTCAGGCTAAACAAGGCTCCGGGGACAAAGAGCAAGCCAAGCAAACATCTCCAACTTCCTGGTTCCACGCTTTGTTTTGCTGATGAATACCTTACCCGTCATACTGATAGGGACGGGCCGCAACACTCTATGGATGCAGCAGGGTTGTGGTGGTAGAGCATCCGATATCTGCAGCTCGCCTCGTTTGTGAAAGCGACCGATCCCGACCTGAGATGCCCCTTGGGCCATCCGCCGCAATTTCTACGGACAGTATCAACAATCACATGGCGTGAATAACCTTTTTCGATCCTCTCGCTAGGTCTCAATATCAGCAGCGAAGGACTCTCATACTTTCGTAACATTTAATAAGTGGTTATCAAGCTACCTTGACATGCTCGTAAGCACAATAGGCGGTGAGAACTCAAAACCGATACCCAACCGTCCCGCAGGACCAGAAACGTTCTCTCGGCTTGATGCCTTACTTTCCTTGACTGATTCATGCTCATCGTCACCATCTGCATTTTACAGGAAAACATTCAGCTCCAGGTGGTCACATGAACACGGCAAAGGCGTCGTACGTTACTCCATTACGGCAGCAGTTCCGTCCCAGACACCCTCCCATCATGGCTCGTCCCGCTTGATCGTACACACAATCCAGGGATTTCACGGGTATGCAGTCTCGCGGCGTGGATGTTACCTTCTCGTCGGTTACGCTCACCTAGGATGGGCACCACTCAGAACTTACAACTACGACAGAATTGTTCAACACAGAAGCGCGACAAAACGTTTCCGCTCCCTAGGAAAATAGCCCCTTTTCAACTTATCCCACACTCTGTGCGAGATCTTCATCAGTTCGCTGTTGATGACAATAATGCAGCTTGCCCATATTAGTCCTTCTGATAAACACGGCATGATTCATTTTGTCGAATCATAATCACACGGCATTAGGAGATATGACAATGCAGCAATGTGGCACAACAGCGCCAGAGCAATCGAGCCGATGATTATGCATCATAAACCATCTATCACACTCGGGCCCTGCCGAGTAAGATTCTAAGTCAACCGAGCTGACATCGGGATGCCGAAATATGTTTTGTACTTCTTTTGTAACGTCGTCGTATCGTTCGTATTGTATTATATAGTGCCTTTAGTACTACTGTGAGTGAACCGTGATATTCCTGGTTCTATTTTCAAATGGAGCGGACTAGAAATACTTCCTGTCTCAACTAAAGCACTAGTATCATATTCTGCGGTATTTTACAGTATAGGTAGGATCGGCGCTTGCATTGTCTGATGTAAGTAGTTGTGCGACAATCTGGAGTCTACTTTTGTATTTGCCGCGCTGTTGCATGCACCTTTCGCACTGTAGTCTCCACTCTTCTGCCTTATTGTCGCGCCGTACGTAGTTCTATGGGTTGGAATCATTCATCATCAATCTTAACAACCGCCACGGCCCCGTTACCATGTGTGGTGGCATCTCCGTGCATTTCAACGAGAGTCCATGCGCCATGTGCGCGCAGCCAACATTGGACCCGGATATTCGCCTGGAGGTTATTCAAAGGGTCTGGCGGCCTGATCATCATCAAGAAAAGGATACGAAACGCATGCGGTTCAGCTACCAAATAATGAAACATGATATGCACGTTGGTCACCCGTGTGGTCGCGAACAAGTCGAAAAGCCCTCAACACCATCCTAGTGGACAAACATATCTAGATCTCTACAGAGTGTACAGTACAGTAGGGAGTACAAAACTGTCTCTTGCGTATCAAGATGGATGTTTAACTGACTCGCCCTTGGCCAAGTAAAAACGCCTAGTGTTGACGTTTTCAGTCTCATGCAGCAGTAGCATTTCCGGCTACCTTCAAATCTTGTATAGTATCAACGGACCGTCTTCTCCTCGAATTTCTTAGCGGAAACCAAATAAAAGCGTCGCAATCGCGCCTTGAAATTTCTGATTGGCTCCATTGAATATTTATACGAGGTAAATCGTCAGCAAACGGATTGTCCCAGACTCCTAGGCTAGCATTGAACGCCAACCGGTGTCTATAGTACACTATGATCCTATGACCTGAAGATGGAGAATCCCCGTTTTACGTTAATTCCACATTTGCTTCATACTATGGCTCGCTCACCCATACGATACTAGGACTAAATAATCTCTAACAGATTCGCCGATTACTTCCTTTTGTTCTTCCTTCAACAAGAAAGAGATGATGATACGTGGGTAGCTCTCCCAGGGGATTGATTGTTGGATTCTCAACGGTCATCAAGACCTTATTCCATCGCGGCTTTCAAGTTCAAACTCGTCCGTCATTGCAACTTTCCAACTATTATCCATCCTCAGTATAGAATCGACGCCGATTTCAGGGAACGAGTCACAAAATCAACTTTCATTATTTCCCGCACGTAGCATCGAATGTCGATGTCAACGCCAACGCTATTCTTCTGCGGCGGGACGGAGGACACTAATATAGATCAATCGAGTCGGTAGTCTGGTCACATCCTTTCCACAAATCAAGACCTAGAGGATTGCAATCCTAGCTCACAGTATTTAGGACCAGTCCCACCGTTCCAGGTTTACGAGCGTGTGAGCGAGGGTAGGGAACGGGGATTACACACCTTGTTCTAACCCATTTCTGCGATCGAATACTAGTCTCGAGTTCAAAATGGTACGTCATCGTCCCTTGCTTCACCTTGTTGACCCTGACGGATCTCGTCGGCTTATGGCTCCACATACCACTCCCGTACAAGCACTCTGGAGCAGATGGAACTCCGCCTTGGGACATCGTCACCGACTCGACTACTTTCTCGGATCTCTCTTGATTGTAGAGCAGTATTAGCGCTGGTGGACGGCATGAACATGGACGCAACCAACAGTAAGCCTAGATAAGGTATCTCACAATGACTATACCGGCATACAATATCGGGAAAAGATTGGGCTGCAAGCAGTCTACGGAACAGAGGCAGAGGTGTCTCAAGCTTGACTTCAACTGTGCTACAGATGAGCGAAACTGGACCGGTTGTGTGTAAACAGTTAACCCGTAAAGGACTGTTCCTCATTCACATAAAAAAAAAATCAGCCCTACAGCGTATGCGTGGACCCGATTTGTCGATGTTGGGCACCAGGTCCGAGGAATCGTCCATACAGGGCCTCCGAATTCAGCAGAGTTGCTCTCATGAGTAGCACTCGTCGGACACAGTACGCACTTGCCCTACACTCGCCGGAGCTCATTGTGAGCTATCCGTGAGTAAGACTACTTACTGTTTTCGTGCGCTTCTGAACTCCGAGTCGAGTTGCGCAGTCTTATCATTACTGACAGCTGAAACCAACGACTCTTCTGCTAGGGGTAAGGTGGGCAAGCATATAGCAAGAAAGGAGTACAGTACCACAGAAGGAAAGCAAAGTCCAAACTAACAATTTCTACTGTACTCCAATATTATTGTCCCAAGATTGGGGGGAAGCGCGCCATTGTTGGTGCCTCTCTATTTGTAGGTTCGCACTACTTCGTTGAAGGAACTTTCCGGAAACAAACCGCGGATGTGGTCTCTATCAAGAATTAGGGCAAGGTGATTGCGGCTTGAGCCGTCTCCAGTCCCCACAGGCGTTCGTTTGAACGATACGTTACTGCCACGTCCACGGTATAGAAACCCGACAAGAAACGAGTTGATGTTGGTTACCTTGGAAGCTTGGTTGGAGGCGTTTTGGAAATCATGTCACCGGTGTATAAGTCGAAAATGGCGTCGTGCAGCGAGCTTGGTGTTGGTGGGGTGGGTAGGGTAAGGTAGTTATGCATGAAGATCGATTTTAAAACACACGCCAAAAGCGTGTAATCTCTTGCGGCGTTAGGCGAGCTTTATCTGGTTCGGCACCGCACTACTTTCATGGCTTCCGCAATCTTGATTGCTCAAAAGCAGATTTATGATTTATTTCAAGCTGTGGGACGCAAAATAGTGTTTGCGCCAAAAGAATAGAGTTGAGAAAACCTTTTTGCCTCCCGAAAAGGGCCGGAAGGAAAGGACCTTTCCGCCCTTCCGCTACTACTTCGAACCGTCAAACGTCATGCTTCGAACCGGCTTCCTCGAAGTCGGAACAAAGTCAGTAGTAAAGTTTAGCTGAGGATACGTCTGCGAGATAGTGGACTCGATGGTGTGTCGGCAGCGGGAGAAGCGCTCCAGAACGATCAGGGAACGTCGCGGCAAAAGTCTTGACTTCCTCAGGAAAAGCTTTGAGCATCTGGGTATCACGGCGTAGAGGAGAAACATCATCTTATCTCCTTCTTTTCCCCTCAGTTGGACAAGTTTGACGCGGGGAGCGGCACAAGTAGTAGTGAGTTAAGTAGTCAGTCAGTCAGGTGTAAGGCAGTGACAGCATAAAGGGGTGACTGTGCGTCGGTGCATCACATGCGTCCATGACTGCACATCATCTCGACGGGTGCGGAACGGCAAGAGATTGATTAGCAAAATTCCCCTTTTTCTCCTTTCGCCTGAAGCGCCTCGCTAATGGAAGTTCTACAACAGTAGTGGAGAGAGGGAATGGCGCCGGTTCCCGTTCCACGCATTTCTTCAGGCCTGAGGTGTCAGCCAGACCTGGTCCAAAAGCGCTTTTACTGTACTGTAGAGTAGTACATGTACTTTACTTGTACTGTACCGTGGTTGTACAGGTCTTTACGAAAAATCGAAAGCTAAAGAGCCGAATTCAGCACCGTTTGAGTGTGACAGGACCAGGCACACACGTAACCTACCCGACCGCCTGTGGGATTTCCCGCGCGAAATTTGAGGAGGATCGTCGGGTGTTCAAGGAAGCACGCGAGGTGTGGAGTCTTGTCACTCTTGTGGGATTTGAGGAAAAAGCCCTTGTGTAACATCTTTAAACAAACTTCGGGTCACGTTGACGCCCACATGAAGAATCCCAACGCGCTGTTTCGCTCTCGCGTGGCAAAGGCTGGGGAATATACAACAGCAACGGGTCCACATCACCTTAGCCCAACTTTCTTCATGGATTTCGTCAAATCTATTTCGCACTTGTCTAATCTTGTCAAACGCGTAGCGGCATTAAATAACACTGCAGCACATACCGTGCACAGCGGCGATTTACAGGTGTCAAAGTAGAAACTAGGGACTTACGCATAGCAAAGCATAGCAAAGCATATAGTAGGGGGGCCTTTTTTGTATCTCCCCTGGCTGTGTATTACGCCGCTTTCGCGCCGCTTCCGCTACTTTACATGTACGGAGTAGTTTCTGCTTCCATGTGAGGTTTCTCGAGTCTATTTTATCCAGGATAGGTAAGCCGAGGAGTAGCCGAAGCGAAAAGCAAGCCCAACGAGAGAAAGGAAGAAGGGACTTCTTCAGACACTCATTCCTTCCCCCCTTGTTCTTTACAAGTGCAGAAACTCGTCAAGGCTAGCACGCTAGCAAATCCAGCAGGCATGGCCGGGCTGCCCACCTGGCACCTGCCCCCAGAATGCTAGAAGCCTATACGCGACCCCGGTTCCTCCGCGTAGCCGTAACCTCATCTAGCCGTCCTTAGCAACGTTTAGCTGCTTTGCAAGCCCCAGGGGTGCTTACCGATCCGGTCCCTCCAAAAAAGCCACTTTCCCTGCCGCTGGTCTTCCCTTCCTGGACGCTGATCAGACTTTCACAATCCCCAAACCATCCACTTTCATCCAAGAGAGAGTCAGGACCTCAGAAACAACCAGGCCGCAGTCACCGCCAACCAGAGAAGAGAGAGAGAGGGAGAGGAAAAAGGCACTTTGACCTTTCATCTCGATCATAATCCATCGTCGTATCCGCCCGTACCTTACGTGATTTTTTACCTTTTGCTGTTGCGCGCCTTGTTCCCTTGTGCGGCTAAGGCCTTCTTCGCATCACGCTTACTACGGGCCGAGCAAGCAAGCTCAGGTTCATCATCTTTTTTGTCTCTGATCTTTGTTAATGGGAATTTGCTCACCCAGAATACGGAGGGTACTATACTGTACAAGACCAGCGCTCGATTGTGACGACGCCACCTGGATCAAAGAGGCGTAAAAGGGTAATGATATTATAATCTGTTACGAAGATAGCGAAGAGCAAGGAGTTTGGGGCACCGGGACAGGCATGCTCCCCTGATAAATATGCTATCCAATCCGTCCACTATCACACCTCATCATTCTCTTTACTACTGCTACTTTACTGTGTACTTGCATGGGTCCGGTAGTCGTATGCCAGCTGAGTAAAATACGGCTAGCATAGGGTACCGTCGCACCCTCACGCGTCGTTGGTTTTTACCAGTAAGAGTGTGTGGAGTGGTACTTTCGGCGTTCCGAAGATTGGCCCTTTTTCGCCATCGGACGGAAGTACCGTACGCTACGGTGGTATAAAGCGCTAGAAATACCAGCTGTCAAGAAAAGTCAACCAGTCAAGGTTGGTGAAGGAGGGAAAAAGCTAGTGAGGAAAGGCCTGCGCAAGCCGTATCCGACCCGCACCAAGTCTAACCATAGCTTGTAACGCTTCCGTCATAAGGGCATAAAGGCTTTCCATTGAAATCGCATTATTATTATCACACCAACAATCACATTCGCACATGCCGCCTCTACCCTTGGCCTTTTTTTCTTCTCTCTCTTCTGCACTTTCGGAGGTTTGTTCGCTTGTCGACTAAACTCTTGTTACCTTGGTTCTCTCATCATAGTTGGTCGATCGGGCCAGTTTACCATACCGAGAGAGAAAGTAGCAAAGTACTGTAGGGGTATCAAGGGCAAGTCGGAGTTCGACAAGTGCCTTTACTACTGTACTACTGTACCCGTACCGTACAGTATACCCTTTAATAGCACCAAAGCAGGAGCCCCCAGGCCGAAAAACCCCCCCAATCCCCCATCCCCCCAGGCCCCAGCAGAAAACAGCAGGCCCAGCAAGAAGCAGCAAGGCCCAGCAGGTCTTAAGACGGTAGGCACGGACTTGGGCTTATTAGCGTTTTGGTTGTGAGGTTTGTGGGAGGGCAAAGCCGCATCTAAAATACCAGCGACCCCACCGCTGGATCTGGGACGTCCCCTTCGCCTCCCTACTGTCGGTTCTTCTCTGACAACAATTCACTTGCAAAACTCCATAACCGCCTGTCACCACAAGAAACTCTCCAAACGACTGGATACCATCACATCTGCATCTCAGACATCTTGCAGCCTCTTTTCCTCCAATAACAATCTACCCTTCCATATTTCCGACTCTCCCCCACCATCCTCGTCGTCACTTTCGCCATCCCGTAAGTTGCGTTCCAGTAAATCTGTCCGTCACGTTTTCTTTCCGCTGCCTGTCATCACCCACCCTTCGAAACCTATTCCCACCTGTAACCCCAGCATACAACTATCAGAGTTTTTTCCCCTTTGACCGGAACTCTACTACTACTGGCATATCATGTAAAAAAGGGTAAATGCGCTCTTTAGTTCTTTTTAAATAAACATACCCTGATTGTCTCCCGCTCCCGTCTTTGCATCACCTTGCTGACACGAACTCTTCCCCCATCTTGCAGGCTGCATATAGATCAACATAAACTTGTGGCCCTCCCACCGTTCGTGCAACCTTTCACACGATTCGAATCGACCTTCCGTTTTTTTACCGGCTCTTATTTCAGCCTCAGTGTTATGATCTGCGTTGCTTAAAGTACTGAGTTACAAGGCGGTATATAAGGCGATTTGGTGACTCTCGTCCCACAATCTCACACTCAAATGTACCCTCATCATTCGAGTACATCCGGACAGCCTCCATCTTGGAACACAACACCTCCAGTATCTCAAACTTCCTCAGCTGCTCCAAACGCTTCTTATCCACCTCCCCCCGGCTCATATCTTCCACCACCTCATCACACTCAAGTAAGTACAATACTATTGAAGATCTCAGTCCTTAACAATCCTCCGTATGGACCCGGCTTACCCATCTGATCAGCCGGCTCCCACTCCGCAACACTCAAGTATGGCCTCGACATATCCTCCACCTCATTCTGCTCAGCAACCATATCTACCATCTCCACACCAGTTATATCAAGACCAGTACCGTTCACAACCGCCTCCTTCAACTCACCCGCAATATTTAAATCATCAGTATCAGACAGCACACGAACGGCAACCGCCACAGCAACCTGGAGCACGACAGAGGACTGCAATCGCATGTCGATACTGCAGAAGACGCAAGGTATTTCGTTTTGCATGCCAAGTCATTTCACCGCCTCCTGACCGCTCATCCTTTGCAGATCCGATGTTCGGGCTTCGATGCGAATGAGGATGGACGTTGCACCAATTGTGTACGTTTTTCCCAAGAATGCGTTTTCACACCAGTTTCGGCGCAGACGCAAGCTTTCGTTCCCGCGCACGCTGCAGCGTATCGTGGTAATGGACCACTTCAGTACTTTGGACCTCATGGAAACCCCCTTCCACGAGAAGAACAGCTGCGGATACACCAACAGCAGCAGCAGCAGCAGGCGGGTTATGCTCTCCCGAGCCCAACAGGTCCGTACAGTACCACCGCCCCTCCAAATGTTTCATACCCACCCTTCCCTGCCTACGACGACCGGAGCAGCCGTGACGTTCCGCCCCCCAGCTCAGCTTCTAGCGTGACAAGCACTAGCAGCCGCAAACGACCTGCCGACTCTCCTCATACGCCCACTCTTCCACCCCCAAATCCAGCGACGACGTCACAGCTGCCCGGTCCACGATCAGGCTCTTCACATGATGCTCACCCCACTCATGCATATCCCCCTCCTCCTTCAACTCATCAACATTACACTTATCCCGATCCCACCTCTCTAACCCCCGCCGCCGTGTCTCCAGCGTCGTCCGCCGCCTCCTATCACTCCAACGTCCACCCACCGCCGGGTGCTCAACCCCTGGCACAACCTTACTATGCGCCTCCTCCCCCGTCCACGACCAACGCAAACAGCATACCCATCCAACGTAGAGCGTCACCCCAGAGTCCGTATAGCTACGATCCCAGTCGCACGAGCTCATCGCCGCACACCCAAGGTGCACCAAGCACCCCCGGTACGAGCGCCAGCGCATATCATGATAGCGGATTAAGGCCACTAATTCGCTCTGATGGACGTACTCCACCTCCAAGCAACGGGACAAGACCGGGTATCAGCATTTCCAGCATCGTAACGAATGATTCAGGCGGGAGAAGCGCGGCTGATAGTGACATGCTCAATGCGTTAAACAGGAGGGGTATGTAAATGCGGCGCAACTGGTGGTAAAAGTGCATTTGCAAGGGATCAAATGTTGAAATGGAGTAATAGGAAAGAGAAAGGTGCAATCTGTTCTGAGTGGGAGATCGGGGAAACCAGAGCTGGCTCTCCGGCTTCTTCGTTTCTTAAATTCACATATACTATCAATTCGCGACCTTTAAGCTCAAAGTTCTCGATTCGGAAGTAACATGGGGACTCAAGCCATCGAATGATGCTTCCATCCTTTCATCAGCCGAAAAAGGAAGTCACCACGCACGCTAGCTTCGATAAGGTCAAGATTGAACATATGAGAATGCTTTCTCGAATCTATTTTTTCCACGGATACACTTCAGAAGCCAAAATTCACCACCGGCTCTCATCTTTTCTTTCTGTTTTTTCTTTAAATGGGCGGCTCTTATTTGCAGCGACTTCTGTCATTTCCCCGCGTTTTCATCTTTCCATCGTCGGTTCACTTGCTATTCCCACTCCACACGCGCGCGCTATCGTTCTTCAGGGTGGTACATCTGTCTCAGTTTTATAAGTTTTCGCACGCGTGCACACAAGTTTGTTAAGGGGGGGATTTTATATTTCCGAACTATAAATCGGGGATTTGGGGGGGGAGGGTTGGTATTACACTGCTTTTAATCTTTCCTCGAATGGTAAAAGCGGGTAGGGGGCCGGGGGCTTTTTGTTGGTTTTGATTTTTTTTTTTTTTTTTTGTTTTTTTGTTTTTTTACCTCATAGCGTAGTGTTGCTGCTGTTACGAGTGGTGCGGGGGCTGCTTTTGCTTTGCGTGTTTTTGTTGGTTTTCGAGGATTGAGCATATCTGGTTTTTATTTTGTTGGTTGGTGGGTGAAGCGGAGTGGATGGAGTGGAAATGATGTACTGTCATTATAATAGTGGGATTTATTCTTGCTGACGTTATCTGTTGTGTTTCATGGTCGGAATCGAGCAGCGTTGTTGTTGTTGTGTGGCTGTTCTGTGGCCGTGAGTGACCGGTCCGACATAGTAGGAAGTTGTGGAGAGCGAGCGAACGTAATGTTGTTGCCGTCATACATGTGTGCATTTGAGCTTCATCCTTTGACTTTTTTGCATGAAAGCTGGTTTTCTATCCCAGGTGAACTCTGCCCGAGGAATATGACGGATGTACAATTCAATACAGTTCGAAACTAACTTCCCACGTGATCTATCTCCGCTTCGAAAACTCGAATCTGTACAACCCAATATCCCATCCTCTCCCTTGTAGCAAAACATGCAGACCCCTCGCCATGCAACCTTAAAGGTTCCCCACGTGCACTGTACGGTACTCACAAAAGCAAAAAATAAAAATAAAAATAAAAATAGTAACGGACCGGTACCGTATTAGGGCGACGACCATGGCAACCAACAATAACAGCGGGAGAGCGGGAAGCGGGAAGGGCGGGAAGAGGGAGGAGGGGAAGTGGGTATAGCACGGATCGGGACGGCGATGCGAGATGCGAGACGATCAAACGTCGGGGTTGTCGACTTCACGCTGGCCCCGGAATTAGGAGAAATGGCGAGGTCGGAGGTCGAGACTGTACGGAGTTCAGGATGATTGTTTTTCGCGGAGACGGGAGCGGGAGTGGGGACGACGAGTGACTCGATACGATATGACTTGATATGACTTGATTGTCCCGGCCTCCCCGATCCCCGTTTTTGGTGGAGTTGGATGGTGGGGTTGTGGTGGGCTGGGACGTGGGTGCTGGGTTACGTGGATAGGTTCGGGTATGTAGATGGGTTCGGGTTTCGTGGATGGGGGTTAATTTCTTTTTTTTTTTTTTGGGGGGGGGGGGTTGGGACCGGGTTTGTTTTTGCTGCTCCTCTAGGAACGGGGGGAGGTCAGGGTTGATGTGGTATACCGCGTTCTGCGTGCGTAATCTAGGTTGGGATCTGGGGGTGTGGTCTGCCGTTTTCTTTGTCGTGTGGCCTAGAGGTTGGTATTGAGGAAGTGTGAGTATGGGTCGATGGTAAAGTTGGTATGCTGGGGGGGAAGGGGATATTGGGGATGGGGGTGTATTGGGGATAGGGGTGTATTAGGGATAGAGGTGTATTAGAGATAGGGGTGTATTAGGGATATGGGCTTATAGATGCATGAGGGTATGGGCATAGGTGAGAAGAAGGGTAAGGGGGACTACTACACTTAAGGTGCTCAGATAGAAGTTTTGGTCATTCACACTCTCTTGTTGATATGGAATAGGGCTGTGTTGTCGATTGTTTCGTAGGTTTCTTTACCGTCTCCCTCTCTCTCCCCCTCTCCTTCTCAATGTCTTTTCTCATAGTGGCTAGCTGTACTCATACTTCCTCTTTTTTCATCCCCTTTTTCCACCACTCATCTCCGTTCCCTCACATTACTGTCTGAAGATTGCTCCCGTGTGGGCCACACGAGGATATCATCGCTCCTAAGTCGTGGAAGGGGGTGATATGTACAGTACCCGGGAAGAGTGAGTTGGTGGGGGAGAAAGTAAGGACGTAACTACGAGTCCTCCTCTTCGTCTTCTTCGTCTTCTTTTCTTTGTTGTCCAGATCTGACTCTAGTTCTGAGTCTGATTCTGGCTATGCTTCTGGGTCTGTGTTTGAGTAGGGATACATATGATTTGATTCCATACGACACTACTACAACAGCCACGGTCTACAGTTCGGGATACAGTTCGGTCCATGGTTCGGGATAGGGATTGTATAGGGATTGCGTAGAGCTCTCTGGATTTATCGCGTTCGGTGGTGTGTTTGAGTAAAATCTGCGGATACTGTCTGGTAAGAATGCTGTGGTATATGATTGGTATGTGTAAAACTGTGTGGTTGGATGGAGATAGGGAATATGGTATGGAGTCCGGTTTAGTTTAGAATTTACGTGTTGCATTTCTTTTCATATCAGGGGTGGGATTGGTATTCTAGTTTGAATATGTAATTGAGTAGGGTAAGGAGAGAGGTTGGGTGGTGGCTTTTACTATTATAGGTAGGTGAGGATGGGATGAAAATTGGAGAAGGGGAGAAAGTGAAAAGAGATGTTAAACGTCTAACATAGTGAGGTACTTTGGAACTTTTCGCTGGTTGGGGTGGGATGTGGTGTATCCCTTTCCTTAAGCTTGGAGATAAAGCTAAGGTTCGAGAAGGGAGTGTGGGAGGTGATGGGATTCCGAGTATGGTGTTGGATAGATGGTTGTAGGACAGATTGTAGACCATGTAAGGAAGTTAGATCTATCAATGTGTTATGTGAACATCTTTGCCCTGTTGGGCTTGTGGCTCGTTGTTAGGCCACTGGAGATTTGTACCGGGCTGGATATGGGTTGGGATAAGCTGCTTTTTGGACAGTGTGTAATGGGTAGCGCATGGTGTATGTGTTTGTAGAGTCAGTCGATATCTGATAGTGTGGTTGTCCCCGAATACTCTAGAGCTGTCTATGCGTTTGCGAATTTTGTGGGTATGGGAATAGGGGTTGGTGAGGGTATGTATCCCTGATTAGCACCATCAACATGCAAGAATCAATAATTTGGTCTGGTCCAGTGAATGGTATGTTGCTCCGGCTGGCATAGAAAGGTGGTTGTTGAGACGTGATAAAACTTACATTCGCCCGACCTTCCTTTTCTTTTACCACTTACACGGAGTGAGTGATGTATCCTTGGAAGAGAGGAGACGAGGGAGAGTACAGGATGAGCAGGGATAGAATAAGCAGGGACAGAATAAGCAGGGATAGAATAAGCAGGGTGTACAGATATGCAAAGGATACGGAAAGTCTCACAAAGTGGAAGCATCCGTGTGTAAAAGGGAACCAGACATGAACCTGAGAGGAGACGACTAGACGCTAGAGTGTAGTGATTGAAAGGATAGGATGATGAAAAGCTGAGTGCTGTGCATCGTTATCATCCTCGCGGATGCCTCTTCATTCCGAGCCATAAGGATCTATTATAGCTCAATCAGAAGGGTCTCGAGAAGGGGATACAGTAATCCCAGAGTGATATGGCGAATCAAAAGATACTGTAACATACACCACAACTATTAGATGTTGCCCAGTGTCCGAGCGATAGTAAGGAAAGGGAATGAAAGGCGATATAGCACGACTGTATTCATCTACAAGAGCTACACAGCAGCGCGTATCGAATTTTCGTAGTCCATAAACAAGACTACGCTCGATCACCAATGATATCCTACATAAGTGAAGAGTTTTAACCTAGCTAGCAAGAGGGTATCTAGCATTCCCTGGCGCCCTTTTTAATGCCCGAAACCTAACCGACTTCATAAGCCATGCTCCCTGATTCCTTTTCTGAAGATCGAAAACGCCTTACGCCGAACCGAAAACCTATCCTGATGCTCATCCATGACATATCTAGCGACTTGTTATACAAGCCAACACCAAATATTCGTAACTCATCCGGGCCGCGCTAAAGGATGCTAAATACGAGACCCTTCCATCGTACACTTAACCTAATAAATCTCAATTAGACTGTCACTCCCCGTTCCTGCACTTGTTTCACAGATTCCTCCAGAACCCGCAGTCGGTTGGTTCCTGATGCCGGGAGTTGCAGGCACCGACGCAGTACCGCCAGATGACGGGCGGGACCGTGAGATAGTGATAAGCTTGGGTCTAGCAGAGAGCGTCATCGGCTGGAGAGGGGGTGTCAAGCCTGTTCGAGTGGTAGTATGGCCGTAAGGCCGTGGTTCTCGCTTTTCTGGATACGACGAAAGTGATTTCCGCTCTTGATATTCCTCTGTGAGATCGATTACATCATGTTTGTCGGACGTAAGCTCATAGGCATTGCGTCGAGCACTTCCCCCCACACTCCTTTGTGGGACGTCCGCATCCTCGGTGAGATCATAAAACTGCGCCTCTTCCTCGTTGGTAATATCTGCCATACTGCCCATTTTCTGCTTTGCTTTCTTCATCCACCTTCCTCAGAATGCCGACAATATGTTCTAGGAAGATTTTCCAAATGCTCGGAGGTATGGCATTCCCGATCTGTTCCCTTACCTTCGTTTTCGACATATCCGATGGGTATTTATGAAAATCTAGAAAGCCATTAAAACGTGCCAGTTTCCGATTTGTCCATCCACGCCTCCCGCCGTGATGATTCACTAACTTCCCGCTGCAAAATACCACCACAAGTAATGGTTGGCATAATATGTTTCTTAGGATCCCATACTTGGAAGTTACCGCGAGGCGCCGCGGCTATATCGTGATGATTAGAATTGGGAGGGATCTGGTATGGAAAATATAACGCATCATGTATGGTATGTGGTGGGCGAAGGATCCGGTCGTAACCTTTGGTCAGATTGTGCGTTTCGGGAGGAAAGTTCGGCTGTGGCTCACCCGGGCTGTGGTAGTTAGTAACAACGACTTTGGGGAACTTTGTAGATGGACATGAAGACTCACGCTGTTGCGATTATCACTAATCGTTTTCTGTC
Source organism: Patellaria atrata CBS 101060 (assembly GCA_010093705.1). NCBI lineage: Eukaryota > Fungi > Ascomycota > Dothideomycetes > Patellariales > Patellariaceae > Patellaria > Patellaria atrata. Next base: position 1,005,068 of record MU006094.1, read on the forward strand.
CTGCGGCAGCCCGTACGCACAGAGGTTAATAACCTAAAATGCTACAGTGTAACCGAGGGAGATGAAATCCCCAATCAAGATGTTGAAGTAATTTGCGTGTCTTATTATTAGTCCGTCCGTCTGCTCCAGAATTACAACGCGTGGCCTTAGTTTCTCAACGATAGGTTTAATGGTGTACAGAGCTCTCCTGTTATCATCATCGTTCTTCTCTCTTTCCGGATTTCTGGCGTACAGATCCGCTGCTCTTTTCCGATATTTCATCCCTTTTAACCAATTGGCATGCGAAAAGTATTTGCAAGGAGGTGATAGGTGTAAAATATCACAGCTTCCTGAGAATGGATAATATATGAACGCCTCAGCGTTCATAGTAAATAGCTTTGCTTTCTGGAAATTCAGTTTATAAGATCTGCATACTTCGTGGCTGTTATCCATAGCGAAGAGAACGCGTATATCGGCCATCTCTGCTCCGCGGGATGCTCTTCCTGAGCAGCAGAACATGTCTGCGAATGTGTACTTCTGAGGCACATTTTGTTTGATCGGAACCCGTCGCTGCGAAGTATTTGCGTGTTGTTCCGCACCTACGGCCTCCGTGGAGTAACGTCTAATGCCGACTAATATTCTTCTGATTGACCTATGTTTCTGTTTGTGGAATGGAATGTATTGGCTTCATGCGGTCGAATTCTCCGAAATACGCGCATATGGTCCTTACTGTTCGCCTTCTTCTCGATGGCATTCTTGTACATGGACATGCAGACATAGCGACATACGAGCTTGTAATTGTCCATGATATGCTGTTTCACGTTTGGTTCCTTGTCATCCCATCGGCTTGGATATTCGAATCGCTCAGCCGAGAAATCTAAAGAAGTTATTGTTAGAGTCCGTTTCTTAACAAGCCTCTTCAACCTAATGTCAGTCATTCCGTCCCCAATCGTACTGCTCGAATTACTCCCATAAACTTGGAGAATTAGGATAACTTCGTTAAGTTTCCTTGGAGGCATTGCCCCAAAACCACGAGTTCACTTGAATAAGTGCCCTCGTAGAAATATTTCCCCATTCATATCATTCTGAAAAATGTATCTGATTTTAAGAAAATTATCACGCCGGGAATTGATTGTGTATTCCACGGCCAAGCCAGGGTATAAGTTGATACCATTGTACTGGTATGAGTCTATTGGGGTATGTTGGAAATACATCGAAGGATTATGGAAAGCCAACTCGGCCGCGGGCGTTGGATCTGTTCGGTTCTGGTCATGGAATCGCGAGTTCCGCAGAGTTGCTTCGTACATTTCTTTTGGGATCTCGTCAATTTCATCATCAGAATTCCTGATCGACAGATCTTGTTCTAATTCAGACGACAGATCCTGGACTTCATCATCGGAATCTAAATCTCATATGTGGGGCTCTGGTGCGCGTGAAGGGTCATTAAAAGGCCCATCGATTTTTGTGCGCTTCGGCTGGTTTTTCAAATTCAGATTATTGACTCATTTGATTTGGAAGATGTACTGTACTTACGAGTTTGGAAGACATCATCTTCTTCATCGTCTAGGATGCGTATGGGCTTGTTCGAACTAATATTTTGAAATCCGGAGAGACTAAATCTTGTTGACAGAAAGAAACAGACAAACGGTGCGATGCTGACACTTCGCAGAAACGATGACTGCTTGGATAGAAAACTCGCGACAACGAGTCAGTAACTCAAGGTAGGTCTTATTCCATGTTGATTGTTCAGTCAAAGAAAGAAACGAAGTAGGACTAAGCCTTGAAGGCTGTTTGACAAACAGAGAAGGTTGACTTGTTGAAACGGTCTGGTCGTCAAATAGAACTCGGGCGGGGACTTCCACCTGACCTTGACGGAAGAGACAAATAATCATGGGTCAAGATGATTCCACCTTGTCGAACGGCTTCCATTTGGTTGTGTTAGTCTGAACACTTTAGAATTGACGTGCAGAAATAATAAAAGAATTAATCGACAAGTAAATAGAATAGACATCACGTGAGACGGTAGATCTCTACGTAGTTTGATCAAGATTGTGATACATCACAACATATATACAGAGGAACAGAGTACTTCAAAATTGGGGCTACCTAATATACCATCGCGATGAGAAGTGGCTTACACGTGATGGGAACTCATGCTCTTCTACACAGTGGTCTCTGCACCTCGAGGCAAGTATATGCTCGAAGAACGCATCATATATAGGCAATGGCCAAAGTACTCCAGGGAAAGATTGCGAATATCGGTATTCTTCCTGCGGACACAATACAATATGGTACAGAATATTACTCTCAAAGGAGGTCCGTTCTGAAGAAGACCCCATCAGCAATGCTAAGAACAACTCAATTCATAGTCTGTTCAAATGATTGCTCAATTTATGTGTGGAATCAGCTGAACCCATGCCGGTAGAGATGGATAGACGAGAAGGAATGCTAAGAGACGGTATGGTTGTATTATTCGGCAACTAGTACCGGTTAGACCTTGATTGTCATATGCCAACATATAATGACATATCAAACCGCTATTTACAATCGGATGAACATCATACTCTACGGTGATACATGTAATGGTAACGTCGAAGCATCGCAAACAACGAGATGTAATCGCAGGAAGAGTAGTGGGTAGAAGGAGGAGGGTGATGAACATGTATAATTCCTGCATTCAACGCTCCATAGAGAAAAACCAAGGGATGTGAATGGAACGGGTGGGATTGAGAAATTGTCTGCTTATCAAGAGGAGGTGTAGTTGAAGTGAAGGGAGATCGCGTTAAAGTGTGGCGGGATATGAGTGCACGGGCCAGTGCCGTTTATGAACCAATCGGTGTGGGCAGGGAAGCTGCGGCAAAATCTTTCAGAGCGAAAAAACATCTAAATTGATCATGGAGAAGGTTTTCCCAAAAATTACTTCTAACAATGGGTTTGCATTTCGACCGTACAATCGAGAAGATCCTCTACCCTCTTTTACATCATCAACACATCTATCCTCCCTGATCGAACCATCCTAGATCCTATGCGAACCTGACCTATCTCTAAGTTCCTGCTGCCCGAAGCTATCGATATCATTTGAGGGAGATCACATATTGTAAGTCTCAGTGCCCCTTACCACTATGGCAGTGAACCCTATTCTCTACCTATGATGAACATGTGATTTCAAATTAGATGTTAGACTTCCGAGCTCTATGTCTGCGGAAAACTTCACGTTCTGAACTTCCTCAATTCTTATCTCGTTCCCTGTCACGATTGGCATTCTCGACCTCTGTACGCTTACTGAACAACTACCGGCTGGTCTGTCACTCTTGGGGATTTTAGCGATCACTATTCTGTATGCTTAGAAGTCTTGAATATTCTCAGCTTTTATGTATAGCAAAATCGGCGAGGCTTTCATGGCTGGACGCACCGAAAAGATATCTATAGAGTGAGGTTACTTGTACGGCCGCGAGCTCCCGGACAGTATCTTCTTTCGCGCACATTAGATTTGGAGACAGCTTGAGGAGGTAGCGTACAGTGGGCAAAGAATGCCACCTTAGAGTGCGGGGTGACTTTATTGGATTCTATCTCCTGGCTTTTGCTTTTATCATGACCTCATAAAGCCTCTTGTTCGGATTTGAACTGACATCCAAAAGAGCTAGACAATATTTTCGATATTCCTATATTCCACTATCAACATGTGTGGCATCATTGCCGTCATACATGCGGATCCCAAGTCTTCTGCTGCTGTTGAAATCCACGATGCCTTGTACCTGCTTCAACACAGAGGGTCAGCAGCCAATTGAACCTGGAATAATTGAACGTATACTGAGCTTTTAATATAGACAAGATGCATGCGGAATTGTAACTAACGGTGCTGGCGGAAAGTTCTTCCAATGTAAGGGAAACGGTATGGCGTCCAAAGTCTTCCATGACGGTGCTAGGGTCGCAGATCTTCCCGGTTGGATGGGTTTGGGACATCTTAGATATCCCACAGCTGGAAGTAGTGCCAATTCCGAGGCTCAGCCGTTCTATGTAAACAGTCCTTATGGTAAGTGGTAACGTCTCAATTGGTGATTTGACACTGACATTGAATAGGTATCTGTATGACACACGTAAGCAATCTACATATATACTCGATTCACCTTGTTCATTGGTAGTTTACTTTTACTAGAATGGGAATTTGATTAATGCGCCTGCACTACGTCGATTTCTTGACCAAGATTCTCATCGCCATATCAACACCGAAAGCGATAGTGAGCTTATGCTCAACATTTTTGCAAATGAGCTGAACGAGACTGGAAAAGCGCGAGTGAATGCAAATGACTGCTTTGCTGCCCTTGAGAGGATGTATAAACGATGCGTTGGTGGTTGGGCATGCACCGCTATGTTGGCCGGTATGCTACCACTTCAGGAAAACAACTGTGTAATGTTTTACTTACTCTGCATTAGGTTTTGGTTTGATTGGTTTTCGTGATTCATATGGTATCCGCCCCATGGTTCTCGGCTGGAAACCTTCTGCGAGTGGATCTGGGAAAGATTACATGATGGCATCGGAATCAGTAGCTCTGGTCCAGTGTGGCTATAAGGAGTTCGTTGACATCAAACCCGGCCAAGCTGTGATAATTGAGAAAGGCAAAGAACCAGTTTTCCATCAGGTAGCGGAGCAACGCGCCTATACTCCGGACATCTTCGAATATGTTTATTTCGCCAGGCCTGATTCAATAATTGATGGAATCGATGTGGACGAAAGTCGTCTTAACATGGGCAAGCTCCTAGCGAAAAAGGTTGAAGAACAACTCGGACCTGAAACTGTCGCACAAATTGATTGTGTTATGCCTATCCCTGAGACCTCTATTACATCTGCGCTTGAGGTCGCGCAAGCGTTGAACAAACCTTATTGTCAAGGCTTTGTTAAGAATCGATACATCTTCCGAACGTTCATCATGCCCACGCAGAAACTACGACAAAAAGGAGTCCGGGCAAAGTTAAACGCCATGCCAAAGAAATTCAAGGGCAAAAACATTCTACTCGTGGATGACAGCATTGTAAGAGGTAACACAAGCCGTGAAATCGTGCTGATGGCGCGTGAAGCTGGTGCGAAGAAAGTCTTTTTCTCGAGTTGCGCCCCTCCAATTACGTATGATACGTTGACCCTTAATTTATCCGGTTATTGACTAATGCGCTTATAGAAATGCACACATCTACGGCATTGATCTCGCATCATCTACTGAATTGATCGCTCACGGTCACCGTGACTCCCAAAGCATCTCCAAGATTATTGGTGCCGATGCAGTCATCTACCAGTCTCTTCAAGATCTAATCTCGGCATGCGCGAATGTAGAGTCTGGAAGTTCTCATCCAACCTCCTTTGAAGTCGGTGTCTTCTGTGGCAAATATGTTACCCCAGTTGATGATGGTTACTTCGAGCACCTCGAACAAGTTCGGGGCGAAAGGAAAAAGGAGAAAGTCCGCGAAGAAGCTAAAGAGGCTATCATGCACGGTGAATTTGGGGAAAGAGAACTCCGTATGGCTACGAAAGGTGTTGAAGTGGATCAATCCGGGAACGTTGTACCAGCTGATGGCGAGAACGGCGAGAATGGCGCTGCTTGGGTGAAACTGACGAGTCCTACCAGAGAACATGTTTCCGACGCAACGACAAATGGCGAGTCTCATGAAAATACCCATGGTATGAGGAAAGCTTCAACACAGGATGTGGGATTGCACAATCTCAATGATCAAATGTAAAAAGTAGGAGACCTATATTGAAATGAGCATGATGGCGTTGATTACTGGCAGCAGGATGATATCGGGTCCTAGATGATATAGAGACACCTTAGTTCTATGAAAAGTGTTTCAAGTGATAATTTCCTTCTCTCTCGTGCACCTATATTAGATTTCTGTTCCTGATTTTGATCCCTCTTAAATTGAACCGATCTCTAGGTCCGTGCATGAAACCCCACGATCTAGTCATCTAGAGATCCAGATAGACGTCACCCCGCAGCTGATAGCTTGAACAACCCCACGACGCACGACCCTCAATGTCTCTACTGCATAGTACAACAACTTCATACAAGTTTAGTTAGACCGATGATGGACGGCTTCCTAGATCAACTCCCCTCTTCCCACTTTCCAATCCCTTCCCTCCCCAGTCCTCCCATCCCTTCCCTAAGTATAACAGTTGGACTCTCGTACGCTCTTTCTTCAAACTATCTTCTATTCTATCTTATGGAAAAAAGGAAACGTACTTAGTGACTATTACACGTACAATCAACATTATCGTGAAGATATATTTATCGCGCACTTTCTCTTCAAGCTGTCTCCGACTCCACCGCACCAAGAAGGAGAGAAGTGAGCGTAGGAGGACTCGCAATCGTTCAAACTACACATAACATAAAAGTGGAGATATATCTCCCCAGTACTCTTCTCACCAACCTCTCTCAAACCCCACCGTAACAGAAAGGAAAAGCCCTTCCAGGATCTCATAACCGTAAAATCGACGTGACCCTACCCCCTCCCTTTCGCCAACCTTCAAACCTTGCATTAGGATAATCCACACAATCAAATCGCCCATGATGCCCTCCCCCGCAGCCCGCCTTCGCCACTTCTACAACTCCAAAAAACAACATGTCGTCCTATTCTCCTCGATCGCAATCGCCCTCTACGGCTACGACCAGGGCATGATGTCCCTGATCAACACAAACCACTCCTACCTCCGCACCATGGGCATCGGCGCCGAGTCGCCCCTCGTCGGCATCATCGTCTCGGTCTACTACCTCGGCTGTGCCGCCGGCGCAGTCCTCTTCTCCTACTTTGCCGACCGTCGCGGAAGGAAGCGCGCGATTTTCGCGTGTCTGGCCACTGCGAGCTTGGGGAACCTGATCATGTTCGTTGCGGGACTAGGTAGCCAGAGGGGAAGCGGGGCGCTGGCGACGATGCTACTGGGACGTGTGATTATGGGCCTAGGTGTCGGGGGTGTGGATAGCGTGATTCCGATATATAGTTCTGAACTTGCGGCAGATGAGGCGCGCGGGAAGGCGCTGGCGCAGGAGTTCCAGATGAACATCTTCGGGCTCAACATGGCGTTTGGGATCAACCTGGGCGTGACGGTGGCGCTGGGGAAGGAGAGCCAGTGGGCGTGGAGGACCCCGATCGTGGTTATGCAGGCATATCCACTACTTTTGCTCGCGGCTATCGCGGTACTGCCCGAGAGCCCGCGGTGGCATATTTACCATGGACGCTTGGATGACGCGCGGAAGGCGTTGGAGAAGATTTATGGTGAGGATGCGAAGCAGGTCTTGGAAGAGATTGTGGAGAGTCATGATAAGGAGGCGGATTTGCACGTGAGTTATTTGAATATGCTCACGCCGGGACATGCGCAATTTCATCCGACGGTTATCACGGTCATGGGACAAGTGAATCAGGCTTTGACCGGGTATGGAGCGGTATCTGTTTATGGACCGCAGATATTCGAGGTAAGTTTTGAGTATTACCATTTTTTAGTCTCTGTACGCTTGCGGGGACGATTACTGGCGAGCTGTTACTTCCGCTGTATCCACTAAGCTCTCTAATTTGTACGGTCAAGACATACGTACGGCTGGATGTCATTTGAACGTATTTGACTTTCCTGTACGAAAAGGTCGGAGACTACCTTGGAAGCGAGGGGAGCACAAAGCAAGCGAAGAGTCCTGTGAGAGAGGAAGAGTTATGATTTTGCTAACTAAACCATAGCTACTTGGATTCGATGTCCGTACCGCAGAATACCTGACGATGGCAAACTACATATCCTACTTCATTCTCATGACCGGTGCATGGCTCTTAATCGATGCTGTAGGACGTCGCAAGCTCCTGGTTGGTGGGAGTGTCGTACTAACCGCATGCTTCTTCCTACTCACGCTATTCAGCGCGCTCGCCATGCACAGCTACGACCTACACATCCCAACTATAGCCCCTGCCGTCCCAGGTATTGTGACGCTATTCGTAGCAACCGGCGCCTTCGGTATCGGATGGCTCGCAACGGTCTGGCTCATTCCCACCGAGATCTATCCCACAACGGCACGTGCTCAGGCAGCCGCGATCAGCGTCATCGTCTGGGGTCTTGCGAATTTTGCCATCACCCTACTCTCTCCCATTATGTTCAATAATCTGTACTACTGGATATTCCTCATCTTCGGGGCGACAAACGCGTTTGCGGGATGGTGGACGTACATCTACGTTCCTGAGAGCGGTGGCCGGAGCTTCGAGGAGAACCAGGAGTTCTTCGTGACTGCTGCGCACGCGGGATCGTGGAATGTCAGGAAGGTGGATGGCGGTATCTTTAAGACGTTGCCGTATGGGGAAGCACATGAGCCGGCAGAACGCACACCGCTCCTCGAGAGAGTAGAGGATCAGATGCCTTGAGCTGGAAAGCAGATGTGGAATGCCTGGTCCTCGAATGATCTTATCTTTGTCCACCACAACAACATCCGTACTCAAGTCACGAGACGTATACGCATCGCACTAACCGAATCCTTGTTTAGGATAGGGTCAAGTGGTAAGGTACTATACTATACAAGGACATTTGGACGGTAGGCTGTGCTCGACAGTCCTAGGGCAGAGATACAACCAGCCGAGATGGCTGCATAACTACTATCCGGATGATGCGATCACGCAAACAATGGAGTCTTACCTATCAGGCTGTAAGCAGCTTGAACGCAATCTTTGGCTAGAGATATGGATAGGAACTGGTCTCGGTGTTGATAAGAGCCGTCCTTTGTGATTAAATCAGCAATACTGGAACAATGAGGAACAGGGCGTGAAAATGGCTTCTTTGAACCTTGATCATGCAGATCAAATGTGTATAGATGTCGTTTGGTGCAAAAGAAATGATATTGGAGGTCTCTACCTTTTGTAATCAGAAGCGAAGAGCGAAGACGCGAAGCCGAAGAGTCGGCTACGGATGCTCAATGGAGCCGGTATCCGTACCGCACGGTGCAAATACCGAACCTTACTCAAGCTGTTATAGCGAAAATTATTCAGCAGATGAGCTTTTTCGCGTGCTGGCCCTGGGGAGCTTCTTATTTTCAAAAATGCACATAGCAACAACAGCAAACTAGAAACTGTTATTTATTTAACCACTCTTCTGTTTCCTTGGATCCTTGATATTGCATTGCCTGGGACTTTTCACTTTGGACTCCCTGTTAGATTTACCTTTGAAGGTGCTTACGAAAGTTGGATCTCGGCACCCCGCTACTCATTCCCCGGACAAATTGAGTATCAAATAGCACACAAGTTTCCTGGTTTGTCCAACATTAACCTCGCAGAACTGTTGTACGCTCAAACCAATACTTATTTGGAAGATCCCGTGCCCACAAGTTTGCGCTCTTCGCTCAAAAACTCTCTTTCTGAGTCTAAAAGTCCCTCGCGTGAGGATCGCAAGCAATATACGTACCTAGACTATCAGATCCAAATCTTCGTACCTCCAACATTCCATTCGGAATACGTCATCAAACTATTAAAATCACGCCTACGTACTTCTATCCATTTATACTGCAATGGCGAGCGGCGAACTTAATATCGTCGTGCTGGGTGGCTCCGCGGCCGGCCTTGGGGTATCCCACTACCTCCTCAAGCACTATATACCGAAGCTGCCAAAGGACAATGGTAGATACAAGATCATCCTAGTCAATCCTTCGGAAAAGTTCTTCTTCCGTATTGCATCTCCGCGCGCTTCTCTAGGAGAGAAACATATTCCGTCAGAAAAGTATCTTTTCGACCTCAAGGAAGGATTCAAGGAATACCCACCAGATAGCATTGATTTCGTCAAGGGTAAAGCGATTTCTCTCGAGTACGAGAGCTGCACTGTCACCGTCCAGGCCACAGATAGGTCCAATACTACCAGCCAAATCCCTTATTACGCTTTAGTGATTGCCACTGGAAGTCGAGCTCAGGAGTCATGGTACCACCAGAGCGGTACCACCGAAGAAGTCAAGGCTTCCTTTGCAGATTATCAAAACCGTGTCAAGGACGCAAAGAGTGTCATAATCAGCGGTGGAGGACCTGTTGGAGTGGAGACTGCAGGAGAGTTAGGAGAGCTGAAGAATGGTTCGCCTGGTTGGTTCTCTTCTACACCGGCCCACAAGACGACCGATATCACTCTTTACTCTGGAGGGGAGAGGCTTCTCCCGACTCTGCGTCCAGCTATTGGCCAAACAGCGGAGTTATTTCTCAGACGTCTTGGTGTTGACGTCGTACATGGCTTGCGGTTCACCTCGACCTCCAAAGCTGCCAATGGCAAGACTGTTGTCACCTTCTCTGACGGGTCTACTAAAGAGGTTGACATCTTTATCAATGCTACTGGTGTCACCCCAAATTCGGAATGGCTGCCATCGGAGCTCCGTGATGCGAAGGGCTTCGTCAAGACTAACAAGCAGACACACCGTGTTGACGATGCCGGACCTCGCGTCTACGCAGTCGGGGATGTCTCAGGCGTCGGTAACCGCACGGCCATGTGCATAAATGATGCCGTCCCCGCCGCCTCAACTAACATTGGGCGGGACTTGGAGGCCGCGGCCAAGGGTCTGGCTAAACCAGAGGGCCCGGATAGGATCTTCAAGTTGAACGAGAAGGAGACGATGGTCGTTCCCGTTGGAAAGAGCAAAGGTGTTGGCGCCTACAACGGAACCCGTCTCCCTAGCTTCGCGGTATGGTTGATTAAGGGTCGCGACTATCTGACAAGCTTAGCGGGCGGTACACTGGATGGATCTAGCTTTAAGAAAGAGTCGAAGTGGACTCCTGATGTCGTGTGAGTTATTGGTGGGGCCAAATGAAGTGCTACAGTATGATTGGCATTAGATACTATTTCGCTTGCATTTCCCCCAGCGACCGGAGTAATACCTGATTCGGCTGCTTGTTCGTTGTTGTGTGGATATAATACCCTGGGTAGGGAGTCTTGATTAAGAGTTGTGTTTAGTAGTCCTTATAATGGAAATTGTTTTATGATGAAAGTGTTGGTCCTTCATTACCGTGACAGCCCCCCCGTACTATCCTATTGTACAGAATTGTACAGGTGAGGCAAAAGACGACCTAGGGTCCGCTGTACAGGATAAGGTAACTATGTGGTACATGTGAAGAGAAAGCCCTTCGACGGGACGATTATCTCTAAAGTTATAGGATGGCTGGAATGGTTTAATCATACTGAGCGTGTAATAAGCGGGGACAATCCCTGACGTCATACTCTAACCTCTCGTCCCCTACTCCATACACCTAACCCAACTAACACTCCACCTCACGCGTCCAACACCAACAACGCGCAATTTTCGAGACATCCTTAACCACCACATCCCACAATGACAATGGGTTTCCGCACGCGCCGTATCTCCCTCTCCATCCTCGTCGCCCTCCTCGCCCCTCCCAAACCCAAACCCAAACCCAACGAAGCAGACAAAAAGAAACCTGGTGTCTTGGCGCGCATCCTCGCATTCTTCTCCGTGTTTAAGCTTTCGTTGGAACGGTTTAGAGAGGAGCTGTTTGGGGAGTTGAGGAATGAGGTTTGGGGTATTGAGGAGGAGGGGTATGTGCGAAGTTTGAAGGGGACGGAGGGGACGGAGGGGGGAGCGAAGGGGAGTTTGAAGGGGCTTGGTGAGGGATTGAAACAGGCGGGAGATATGGGGTATTCGGGGAGTGTGAGTAGCGAGATTTTGTTATGTACTTGTGGGCAATGTACAGATCTATCGGACAGCAACCTACAAGTTCTACACCAAACAGCGGGATACGGACAGCTCCAATAATCATGAGTGTTTCAGCTAACAAGATCATACTAGACCTTCTTCACCACACCCGATTCGAAATACCTCATCAAATCCCTCCCACGTCCCTCCGAATACTCCTTCTTCAAAGACGACCTTCTCGATGCCTACGCCGCCCACATGAAAGCGAACCCAGACTCGTTCCTCGTACGCATCACCGACTTCCTACATTCACCTACCCCTTCGATAGGGATTCTCCTAGGCCTCACACCCTCCCACCACATCGTCATGGAAAACATTCTCTACGGCAAAGCAGAGGGAGAGTGGGAAGGGGCCATCCGAGAAGGCGAATGGGAAACCTATGACCTCAAACCCATCGACTACTTCTACCCCGAACGGGATCTCGCCGGCGGGCACCTAGCCAGCGATGCGGTGAAGGATAAACTGGTCGACAAGTTCGAAGACAAGGTCCGTCTCACTCGAGATGAAAAAGCGAAACTCGTCGCTCGGCTAGAGAAGGATACGGAGGTGTTGGCGAAGAGAAACGTCACGGATTACTCCCTCTTCTTGGTCCGCTATCCGAATCCCGAGGCTTCGGGGATCGTGGATGCGAGCGTACCGATCCCGCCGTCGAAGTGCCTGAGCGATTGGAGAAGGGGCGTCGTTAGCAGGGATGGGAAGTGGGTGTATAGGGCTCTCTTGTTGGACTTCTTTTGGGCGAAGCATAAATTGCAGCCAATTGCGATGACGGCATTGGTTAAGTCTTTTAATGTCCTTGGGGGGAAGAAGGTCGGGGGTGGGAGGATGAGCATCACGACTGAGCCGGGGGAGTATAGAGAGAGGTTCTTGGGGATGGTTGAGACAATTGTGGTCGGCGAGAGTGAGGATGAGAGTGAGGAGGGGGAACGAGAGGAGTAGATGGGTGAGAAGGGTGAATAAAGGAGGTGGGTGATTATTGACATGATACCCCTATAAGTACTTGATCTGTTCTTCTTTTCACCCCCGTCAAAGTCCTGACCAACTCCCTAAGTCTGTTCATTCAAGCACATCCCCGCTCGCAACCTACTACCCGCAAACTCACACTTGGCCATCAATCCCCTCCCTAACCCGCGCTCTCTCTACCATACACGACCACGTATGTCCCGAACAGTCGTAACCCGTACGTTTCACCGATCCAAAATCCACACCAAGCTCCCAACCCATCCGTCGAAGCCACGAACAAACGTTCCTTTCCTCCAGCAGATCTCCACCAACCACCCTACACGCCTCATCCTAACCCCCACCCCTTCTAAAAAAAAAAAGGACAAAAAAATGGGAAGGGAAGGGAAGGGAAAGGGGGGGCCGGGGGTGGGAGGAGGGCGGGGCGGAGGGGTAGAGTAGGAGCGAGGTAGCTGACTAATTAGGGGCACTTCACACCCTCCTCCACCGCCCCAGCTCCAGATCCCGGATCCGCTCCTCCCGGCGCTTTACCCGCGCTTCCAGCTCTCTGACCACTCGCTTCTGGAGCTCGAGCTCGTAGACCGTGGTGCGGAGGCGCCTTTCGAGGGAGGTGAGGTGGGCGGTGAGGTGTCTCGCTTCGGATAGGGAGGCGGTGAGGTGGGTGAGTATGGAGGCCGGGGCCGGGGTTGTGTGGGGTGACATTGTGAGTTGGCTTTGCTGGGGGTGTGGGAGGTGGGTGAGGGTGAGGGGTTGGGGGGTGGTGGTGGCGAGGACTTAATGTTGATGTTGGATTGGATTAGGTTGGGTTGGGTGACGGTGGATTGAGGTGGATAAGAGAAGCAGTGCTTTTATGGGAGATTTGACTGTCTTCTGCTTCGTTTAGATAGACAAACGTTGATGGTTGGATTGGTGTTGGTCTTTGTACAAACTGTGTTGATGTCCCTGTTATAGTTGGTATACCCAACCGGGCTTGTGTGCGGTTGCGGTTCGATTTATTATAACACTACATGTCCGACGTACAAAGTATGTTGACCCTCAAATGTTTGACCGATCGAGTTTGTAGTTAAAGCTCCTTTGTACTATAATGCGTCTGACAATGGACCACGGTAAGTAAGACAACAATACCACCCCCGTTATATAACGGTGAAAACCCTCCATACTTGCTCCAATCGACTGCTCGATATACCTAAGGCGAAAACCTGTGGGTGTGCAGAAATCGTGATTGTGACAATTTCACCAGAGTATAAACAGGGGTGTTTGTATACACGTCCCCTGCTGTCCCTCCCACATTCGACATATGCAATAGGGGAGTAGTCGGCAGATTTTGGTCTGGAGCAGGAGATTTGTGCGCATTTCCTTGGCCGGGGACTCTGAGATGCGGTTGTGTGCGGTGGTGCTGGGGTCTGATGCTGGATAAATCACAGGAGAACTTGTGGAGCTTAGTTTGAGGGAGGGTATTGGGATCAGATAGAGAGTGGAAACGTTGGGCAGCTGACGATAGACCAAAAGGAAGTGGAGAGAACTGTTATCTCCGCCTAAACGGTTATGACGCCATCAATATAAGGAATGGACCTCTTTAGGACATGGGGGATCTTAATACAATTAGAGTCACGGGTGTTCAACTGTTATGGGATTACTGATATTAAAGCAAAGCTTTTTATTCCAACTGTGAACTACTCAAGAGAACTACAGTGAGACCACTGTGTACATCCAAGAACCACACACCATGAATGAGCAAGGGAAGTCCAGCCGATATGACGGCTTTGAATGATGACAGAATCCAACTCCACACCATTGAAGAAGCAAAGGGAGTCTGACCGACATGATGGACTTGAATGAGGACAGGATTCAACTCCACACCACAACTCCACCATTTTTGACTGAGAATTTTTTGAGGCACATCGTGTAGACAGTTATAGACGAGTTATGGTAACAGACTTGACCATAATGCCGTGCATAGAAGTGTATGGAAGCACACCGGGGGAAACGAGCCAGAGACATGATATAGACCGATGATAGAGGCCGGATTCGAACGATGTTGAGGTTGCTAAAGAACACCGGTTGCACCGGAACTTCGCGTCAAAGGATCAGAATCTGGAGCTCTTGCCGCTATTGTCATCTTCAAGGACAATGCTGAACTCCTCGTAACGGTTGATGCCCATCCAACCCCAACCACCTTGCTTGGTCCTGACTAACTTAATGCGCTTCCAGAAATGAACCCTCTCACTGTCTTGCTCGAACAAGTTCTTCATGTTGGTGGCACTCCTGAGGTAGTGAGGTGAGAACGCGGTAGCGGCGATGCCGATGATACTAAGCCTGGCGTGGACCTCCGCAACTCCTTGAGTCTTATCCCAGCAAACAACGAACGCGTAGATACCCAGAGCGAGGGCGAGAAGTGCGTATGCTAGTGCGCTTCCACATAAGATGTAGTAAGGGATCTTCATGATATATAAGATCGTGATGACATCCAAGGGTTGTGTGATCGGGATTGGTTTCGCAACACCTGCTACTGATGCAATCGCCATCATGCTGAATCTAGTCGCGAGAGATTGAGCGAAGAGTTCGACGGGCGGATCTTTGCGGGAAATTCGATCTAGTCCTTTGACGTTATTGGCGTGGAGATCCTGCAAGACGTTGTTCATCAATACGGATTTGAATAAATTCTCACGACCGGAGCCTTCGCCGTCGAACATCGGTTTCAACAAGATATCCCGCACACTTTGATCAACGAGCGTCTGCTCAACGGCTTGATATTTGAGCCTGGGCTCATACGAGGGGAAGTACTCATATGTGACGTTGTAGACGAATGACCAGCACGCAAAGACCAAGATCAACGAGTTCTCTCCTGTCTCACCATCACGATGAGCGAGGGAGCTGTTATAAGCCAGGTTGAAGGGTGCGAACTGCTGCGTAATATTCATCGGGGGTTTTGTGTGGATGAAGAATCCCCATCTACGAAGGCTACTGATCTTATCTGCCTCATTGTTGAAATCCGTGAGCAAGTCGATCTCCGACGTGGTATTTTCGCGAATACGTGGGACAACGCAGCTGCCTTGATGATTGCTCTTCGCACTCTCCCAGCACTTTCGAGAAACGGATAGGCATGAAGAGCTGATTCCGATAGCCTGTGACATGAACGACAAGTGTTCCTTGTCCAAAGCGGGGTCTGTAAGAATTGCAACTGGAGACAAACCATGACCGGCGCCCAGCATTGTGATTCGATTTTCGGAAGACTTATTCATCGACGTCATCCAAGATTCATTTTGCGGGCTGGAAAGATCAGGACGAGTACCACAGTGCGGTTCATTAAGGTTTGTAGAATTGTAAATGGTCGAAACATTGGAAGTATAGCAGCTGTCGATGATATCCCGGCCGAACAGATGGACACGTTCGGGAGATGGCTTCTGCGCGTATCCAGATTTCGCAGTAGCGAAGATAGCAAGAGCCGAGCCAATAATCATGATTCTATGATGAAGCAAAATTAGCAAGCTTGAACAGATAATCTTTTGGCCGCATCGTCATAGAGAATGCTTCTCAAGGAGGCAGCATTTCCGTTTTCACATTTGAGAATCATATGTCTTACATAATAATTATGTTGGAAATATCACTCGGCAGGATTCCTTTCGTGAGAAGCAGGATCACCGAGTGAAAGATTGACAAATCATTCATTTTCTCTTTGCTTATTGTTGTTAGAAGAGACTGTTGAGGATAACGTACATGATGACCGCCAGGAGAAAATTAAGATAAACCGCATGACGTATATACCGCTTGTGGCGTGCAAGACGGCCGAAGGGACGGGCGCCCGGTACCAGAGTCTGTTTGAATGCATCGAAAATCTTGAAATAGTCTCCGTAAGATAGTTCAAGGAGAACAGCGATGTCGTAGGCTGTCGGGAGGGTGAGGCGGCCGTGTTTACGGTTTGTGAGGGTATCCGTGTCATCAAGCAATGCTTTCGCACTCACGTAACGAAAGAGGTACCGCATAACCTGCAAGAAAATAACAGCAAAAACCGACAACAAGGCCGGTAGGACAAGGATAGTCGAAGCTTGCTCAGAGATCGCCCAGAAGTCATTTCGACGCCATTTAGTATCCTTGGAAAGCTTGACGTCGATGTTTTTCAACGTAATGAGCGTTACGAGCGGAACGGTCAAGCCAACCATGACGAGAACAACGATGCTGGCACGGATAAGATAGTCAAGCCATGGGCGACTTAGCTGATTGGGGGGGAGTGAGCTGCTCGTAGATTCGAAGACTGGGTTGATCAATCTGTTAGACTTCTTTACGGGTGGCAGATCATGCCCGAAGAAGACGCCATTTTCGAGCTGTTCTCCAGTCATGATGCTTGACGTTCAGTGTAGAATGAGAGCTGTAGATAAAGATTGACTAAATTCGCTGCTCACACCGCGGTGCGAGGCAGAGAGAGAAAGAGAAAGAAAATGATGTTGAAGAGCGAAGGTTTGATGTCAACAACGCGACGCGACTTAAATCAAAGGAGAAGACGCCAAGACACGAAGGCCCGTTTGTAATGACATAAAATCTTGGTAGAGTAAAGGGTACCAAGGGTTTCAGTAACATACGTTTGTATAAGAGTAGTTGTGAATATGTTAATATGAAGTAGCACGTGAAGGGTAAGTCGGAACATTTGAAAACATTTCCTTATTTCCCCGGACGAGCATGGTTACTTAGTAAAGAGAAGAGTAGTTTACTGAGCTAGATATTCATGCTTGACTATTGATAGATGTAGCGATATCAGCTATTCCCTAGAAGGCTACCAAGTGTATAAACCCCTCTGATACTATCTACGGACGACAGTATTAATGATCAGCAGTGAGATACGCACTGATAGCTGCATACTCGGAGATTTCAAGATGACCAAAAAGGAAATACGACGTTGAGAAAGAAGAACTCCAGATTCAATCATTCTAAAGGAAACGCATATAGTACCACGGGACTATTGTAATAGATGGAGCACTCCCCATAAAACTACACTCTGAGATTTCGTTATGAAGTACAGTTAGTGTTGTTATGCTTGGAAACTCATTGACAGTAATGCTACCTGTACTTAATTCAGTACAGGTGTATTATATTCAGTTCGAATTCTCACATACGGGAAGTATGAGCAGAATGGCCACATTCATCAACAACATACTCGGAATTTTGAACCACCTTTTTCGAACATACCAGGTATGGATGGACTGATAACTTCTGTATCTATCCTTTTCGCGTATATCCCAGTACCCAAGTGTTAATTTACTCAAGACTCTTGATCCAGTAGCTACAACCTAGCTGCTCTGCCCAATTTGATCCAGATCGTGTCAACGGTAGCTAGCTCTTCGCTTTTTGCGTCTTTCATCACACCCCTTATTTTCATGCTCTTTCCATTATTCTCGATGACCCGTGTATGTACACCGACAACATTAGGACACAACACTGGCCGCAAAAATCGAATATCCAAATTTGCAGTGACGTAGAACCCCTTAAGCTTCTGCATCATCGTTACAGAATCCATAGTCTCCAGCAAGGAAGCATCGGACGCCGGATTCCAGTCATTCCACGGGCTATCTCGCTGTCTCTCATTCGCAACCATAGCAAAACCGACGCTTTCATCGAGCATCGTTGCCAGCGCCCCGCCATGGGTTATACCGGAAAACCCCATGAGCCCTTCTGCAAAGGAAAAGAGTGATACAGTCTCTTCGATGGAAGAGGATGGTGATGAGGGAACTTTGTACAGTTCGGCTTGATAGAGAAGCCCATTAGGCCCATGGACCCGGTCGCGGACGAAACTATCGATTGGATACGCTGGGTCCATTCGGAAACGTTCTGCTACGACCCATTCTGGAGAATTGAGCAGGGGTAGCGCCCATGGGAGGGCCGAGAAGATCGAGTGGAAATCGGGATGCGGTTTGGACATTTCGGTTTCGCGTTAATCGGAGATGAGGAAGCTGCAGAGAGTGAGAGTGGAAGTCAAGCCCATTTTGATGGAGTGGGTAGAGTAGCCCTGGACGGAAAGCCTGAAGCTACTCAGTGATACGTCCATACGAACATACGGTTGTAGATGCTGGCACAGGGGAATGAGGTCGTATAATCCACCTTACTAAGCTGCCCGTCTTAACGTGCTTTACCAGTCAGTGGGACACACCACTCAGTGGGACACCCCACCAAGATCAACCAGCGTTTTCATACAATTACTCCACTACAACAAAATATATTCAAATAAAATTATACTTAGGAGCTACTTGAGACACTAGTACATTGACGCCTTGTGTGGCCTTGGATATGGCAGTTAGAGCACGTTGGTGCTGCTCGCTGTCGCGTCTGACCAGCCCAGTTCTGGT